>VDFB02137365.1:3947511-4123637 GCA_007258455.2 Sequoia sempervirens | reverse complement strand
GCCCCATCAAAGTTGTCCTTAAGCCATTCATTCCTAGGAGGAATCCATTGGCTATCAACTCTAAGATCTACTGTCAGGATAGCCTAAGAGACCTCATGAATGGGGGTATTGTTAATGTTCTTAGATTGCTAGAATAGTAAAAAACTTAAGAACATAGATATTATTTGTATTATTGTAGGAAATAATAGTTAGATGTTGCATGGCTTGAATGTTGGGAATATATGGAATTAAGGGCCTAATGATGATATGACTCCCGCTTGGGGTGTTTAAGAATTACAAATATGTGAACTATAACTTTTATCTACCATCTATATTGTTGGAAAATATATAATTTTATTTGAAGCATTAATGAATTTATGATTATAAATCCACTTCTTGATCGCTAACAAATCAATATATTTTCCAAAGCTAATACTTGTTGAAGTTTCATAACGATCCTATGAGATTATTCAGATTGAATTATAGGATTTAAATAGGACGATAATATAATAATATATTTGAAGGTATTTTTTCATGTTCTAATGAATGAAGCTAACTTTATTAAGGGTTTGAATAGGCCAAATAGTATAGAGCCTAAGTGATCCTCCTATGAAGGGGCTTAAGTTTTGTAAGTATGAATTTAGATTTTCTTATATTATAAATCCTTATGAGCAAGTTAATTCGCTTTGCTCTAGGACCTTGATAGCTCTCTATGAGATGAAGTTACCCCTTAAAATTCTATAGATCTTCCATGCTAATGTATAATTTATGTTACTAATATCTTATTGATATCAATGCTCAATTGGTGGCTCTCTACACTAGTCAACAACTTGGTATTTTGTAATTGAACATAATACTACCAATTCAAGCTCAACGTGAGCTCACAACGTTATGATTGAGAATTTTGACATCAATCTTGCATTGGCCGAGTGACTATCAAAAATATAGCAAGAGTGACTCACGTAAACCCCATGTTATATTCCTTGGTTGTGCCCTTATAAATTGTTTGCTGACTAGTTAATCATGGATGAAAACTATCATCCTCACTTGATCCCTAATTTAGAATATCATTACCTTTTTCCTAGATGCTATCATGGAGCTCATCATAGCAAGGAACCACTGATATGAGGAGTTTACTATATTGAGGATCACAAGCCTCTTTCTTATTCTATGTGATTTGGATTGTTAGTAGTATCAACACACCCCTAATAGTGAGGTAATCTAAAAAAATAGTATTGGGCTCCATGCCACCTTACATATAAAAGACTAACATTCATGAGCTAATAATATATTTGCATGGTTATGGAGCCTATTCGTTGTTGATGGGTGTTTTTGCACCTTCTCAACATAGGTAGTATATAGGTGCACTACCTCTCTTGAAAGGAATTTTCCTACAACAAGTTGCAAAGAATCACCCCAAGGTTTCTTGAGTGTCAAGTCATGACAATGGTTGGAATATCTCAGTGGTTTGATGTGATCTTGTTGGTAATCACAATCTAGCCTTACGTATGTTAAGTTGGAAGGGAATTGTCTCTTTGAATGGAGTTTCTGAAATTGTGTTATATTGTTGCAAGTTCATAACAATAGTCTAAAACTCCACTTTAACATCAGATTTGGCTTTACAATGTCCAATGATGCTTGAACTTGTCTAAATTACTATTTCAAAGAACAGTCAAAATGGGAGGGAAGAGAGTAGGTTCCTAGACCTTAAATTTCCAATGAACAGTGATAATGGAGGATGCTACAATGGATAGACTTCCCAAAACTAAGTTCCACTTAACCAAATCAACTCACAACCTCATAAAACTAGTGCAATCTTCTAAGGTCATCATATTTTCATTCATTCATTCACTATAAAGCATGAATAAAAGATAGAATTTAAGTGCAACATTCAATTCATGTTCAGACTAGCTTTACATTGCTATTTATCATCAATAAATAGAAAAAAGCATGAACAAGGAAGGGCATTAACACAATAGATTTCTTCAATATCAATGGCCAACATCTACCAGTCTACTAAAAGCATGCTAAACAAATAGAACATCAAAGTAAATATACTCAAATTTATTAACTATGAAGAGAAGAATCATGAAACAGTAGATGAAACTCAAGAATCCACCCAAAAGCAATGAATTTCTATTAGAATTTCAGCAACATTTCTTTACAACAACTCAACTCTCTATTGAAAATGAGAGGAGACCCCCTATTTATAGTGTCCAAAAAGCAAAATGAATGGCCAAGATTTAATCTCATTGTGTGGCCAAGCTTCACTACAAATTAGAGTTTCATCTACCCCCAACATTTTACAATATAAAATACATCTTTATCTTCTAGCCTAATTTTTCTTCTAGTGGCCAGCACTATAGCACTTTTTCTTTTAGCTAGTTGCCTTTGTTGCAGCTATACTGTGAGAAATTCATCATCAATAATTAGATTTCCCTTATGCTTCTTCATAGTAGCATATTCCACAAAATTTCCAATCAATGCTTAGAGCTTGTTCCACTCCATTATATCAGATTAGAGCACCTAGAAGTTCAATTTTCTAGATCGTCCAGTGATCAAGTCCCAATCCTTGTTTCATTTCAACATGTTCTTGATCACTTGCTCAGATTGGGAAAAGGCTTGAGGAGAAAAATCCATAAATTCTAGTGTGAGTATATATGTGGCTCCATTCTCCATCTTCTTATGGAAGTATGGCCTTATCTTCTTAGGATCTAACTCAATGGCAGGCATATCATAATCTGTCATCAACTTTAGGCAAGCCTCATAGGCCATTCCAATTTCCTTGGCCCAATCTATGTCAATCTCAACTTCATGCAGCACCCATTCCAAGATCTATTTTCTATGATCAATGCCAAATTTCCATGTTTCCACAAGCCAATGATCATCCTTCACTAGTGCTAGCTCCTTTTCCAAGCATTTCTCAGGTATCTTGAGGATAGCCTCAAGTTTGGGATACATAATTCTATACAACTCTGAGAAGTCAATGCCGAATTTTCTTATGCCTTCAAGTTGCTTTTACAATTCTCAAAATTTATTTGTTGTTCAGGCAACATGGATGATGCCCACATCTCCATTGTATACCACTCATTGGAACCAATCCTTCGTAGCCTTAGTCCAATTCCTTCTCCTTTCAAGTTTGTTGATATGATCCTTGGACAGGAGATGTGGCGGGGCTGACGAGGTTGTCGATTGTTCTTCAGCAGAGGACCATCGTTGTATGTAGGTTGACAGATCTACCACATGTTCTTTTAATTCCTCCTTACAGGATTTTTCCTTATTCATTTGATGCACAATGGTAGCAATAGATCCCTGGAGGTGATCAATTTTTTGTTCTTGGGTGGTTGTCCCAAAGTCAATAGTGGATATGTTATAGCTGACTCCCTCATCCTTATCTATCACTGGAGTAGCTATTTGAACTCTCCTTGATCCCGAGGCATCCATTGTTATGTGGGATTTGACCCTCAGTTTCTTCTCTTTCTTTGTCCTGATCTATGCTCAAGCCAAGATGGCTTCTAGGCTTTCTTTTGGATCCATAAGGATGGGTTCCTTCTACAATTTCTTTTATAGCCACTCAGGCATATGGGATCCCTCTTTTGGTGATTCGTGATCACCTTCCTTCTTTTAGGCATGCTAGATCTTCATTTCTTCATGTCCCAAAGCCTCTTGTTCTATCTTTTCTTCCTCCTCTTCATCTGAATCTTGAATAAATATAGCCTTTCCCTCTGGACATTGAGTGGTGGCTATGTTTTCTTTGGTGCTATCTTCCCCTTCAGATGCATTTTCTTCTTCTTCTTGCCCATGCTCTTCATGACATTCTGCTTCTAGGCTTCTTCTCGTTTCTATCTCTTCTTTAGGCTTGTCCTCTTCTTGATTTTCTCTTCTTTCTTTGCTTCTTCTTCCCCTATAAGAGGCATTTCCTCATCATGATCAGGGCTTTTCTCTTGTTCTTTAGTTGGAGGCTTTGTGGTTACCTCTATTTCTTCATATGTATCCTTCTTCTCCTTACAGGGCTACTGCTTGACTTCCTCCCCAACATGCCTGAGTTGCTAGGCCAACTTTTTCTCAAGTTCTTGATCAGAAGTTTCCATGATATATTTTGTGCTCAGATTCTCAATATCTTCTTTAGAGGATTGTGTTTCCTCTTCCTCATGCACCATTTCATCAATGACTAGGTGCTAGTGCTCAGGATGCTCATGATAATCATCGGGTTCCACTTCCATCACCTTGGCCACCTCCCTCTCTTGTTTCTCAAGTTCTTCAAAAATATACATGATTGCCTCCATTTTTGGTGGTTCAGTCAAAGGAAGAGGAACAGGGAGGATGGAAACAACTTGGGCTAGGGCACCCTACACTACAAGGTTCATCAATACTCCAGAAAGCTCCATTGGTATGTTTTTCATATGGTTGGTGAAAGCTTTTGCGAGAGTAAGAGTGGGCATTATTGTTGTTGAAGCCAAGAGAATAATTGTTGATGGAGACATGGAGGAAGAAGAGAGTGGGGAAGTGGTGGCGGAGGAAGAATGTATCACCATAACGGATGCAATAGGTGAGGTGGAAGCAAGGTGAATTGAAATTTCCATCACGAGAGGAGAAGAAGCAGGAAATGCTTGAGATGTCGGTAGAGGAGTAATGGTAGTGGCAGTAGTAGTGGGAGTAGGGAGGGTAGAGGCGACAAGTGGAGAATTTTTTTTTTGGCCTCTTCTTCTTCTCCCTCGTGGAGTGGGTTCTCCTGAATGGTGGGCATCTCCATGAATCCACCCGATTTCTTTTCTTTCATGGAGGGCTCACCCTCCGACGCCTTTCTTGAATATACCTTATGCTTGGGCTGGTGCTCTGCTAATTCTTTCCTTTTCTTTGATCTGGTGGTAGGAGGGGATTTTAAAGTTTCCCCAGATGGGGCAGTAGCAGTCCCACTATCAATTTCACTTTTGAGCTCATCCTTGAGATATCCATAAGTTAAAGTGGCTCCTTGGAGTTTTAGTTGAGGAATCTTCCCATCAATCCATTACTTTGTTCTTTCCTCTATTGGATTAGTTAGAATATTGAGGTCATTCACCTCTTCCTCATCCCAATCAATTATGGGTAGCGGTAAGTTAGAAATAGCATCAAATCTTAGATCTATCACCAATTTTTCATCTTCCACAACTTGATCTGACACTGAAAACAAGTTAACTGTCTTGAAAACGTATGTTGTCATGTGCATGTAGTGCCTCATGCACACTTCTTTATCATCTTTGCAGTTTTCCTAGAAGTCTTCAACATTGTGTAAATGGGCATATTCTTTTCCAACCATCTTCTTCAGCTTTCCATACGAATCCATCTGTGGTCGAGTAGTGTGGAGCTCCAAGTTGTATTCAATGATTTCTCTCTTTGAGTACTATGCACACTACGATGTGGGGATTTCATACATTCCATTGCTGAATGTGAGAGGATATGGAATTTCTAGCCTATGCTTGTTACTTAGAAGATTATGGGCATGTTGCAGTTGCCTGGATACTTCAAGCAATACCAATCGGCTATTTGGGTACCGAGGTATCTTATATTCCCTGTAAGAGAATCCATTGATACTAATGTAAGTAAACTTAGGAAATTGGATGAACAGAAATCCAAACCTACAAATGAAGGAATTTGCAATATGAGTGACTCTCCTTTTGAAGTCACCTCCAAGTAATCTGATAATGTGCTCGATAAAGGCATCATTCACCTTGTGGTAATCCTTCTTGAAGTTGTGGTACTAAAGTTGCAGGTACCTATCATAGACCTTTGGTTCTCTTCTCGGAGTCTAGCTTGGTGCTACAAATAGACCTCTGTATTGAATGGTCAGCCAACAAATAGACCAAGTATGAGGTCACATAGAAATATGAGGTTTTCTTTACTGCCACAAATTGCTCATGCAGGTAGTTGCTGATCATTCCTACCCAATGAAATGAGGTTTTCCCTCTAATGATTTCTTCTATGAAATAGAGCATCCACTCCTAGAAATATGTTGCAGTTGGAAGACCCGTGACTCTACTCAATAAGGTTACCAAATCATGGTAATCCTTGTGGAAATCACTCCTAAAAATTTCTTGAGGCACTTCAGTCGCGTTGCCCCTCTTCTCCTTCAACCAAAATTGATTATTTAGTTTCTTTCACTTGAGGGGATCAACTTTTCATGTGCTTTCAACATACTCTTTGGTCGTTTCCTCCATTTCATTGAAGGTAGAGATATGAAAAGTTTTCCCTAGAGACTTGGAGGATAAGTCAGCCAATATTTTTCCATCTCTATCCACAATTCTTTTAGTCTTCTCTTGGTGTTCCTCTCTATAGGCCATTACCAACTTAGGAGCCACGAAGGCAGGCAGGAAACCAGTTGCCTTGGCCAATCCACTTTTTCTAGTCTTCTTGGCATTCTCTGTGATAGGGTTGGAAATGACTCTCTATCAAAATTCATCAATATCAATGTGTCCCAAGTTTGTGTCTGAGATTGTATCCCATTCTGTGGTCACTTTGGTATTGATCTCTACCCCCTGGAATTTGTACTTCATTTGATCCTTATCCTCTTTTCCCCTTGGTACTTTGGCATCCTTCTTTCCCTTTTCTTTCTCTGTGAATGCCCCCGAAGGTCCCGCTGTTGATTCCATATATTCTGCAAGAAAAGGAACAGTAAGCATATTCATGCACAACATATGAGAAACATTTACAAAACCCCACAAAATCCATATTAGATCAAGTAATTCATTGTTTGAGGATCATAATATTCCTTTCAAATCATGATTTTCCTATTTTTTGAAGGAGATATGGGAATGTGGGCCAGGGGTGTGGACTTCCTTGGGCCGAAAACCATTTAAAAGACTGTTGCAAACAGATCACGAATAGGGCATGATAGCCTGCGTGAATCCACCCACATCAGGCTTTCCATCTGAAATGGGGCCCAAGAGGACGTTAAGCTATTTTGGCATGTGTGCTTGATCATCCTTGAGGTTTTGGGATTGTTAACTTAGTCATTCAGGCATGCGGGCCTAAGGAATGTGGGAGCAAGTAGCATCTAGGTTGTTTTGGGCTCTACCGTTGAAATAACGTTGGCAAAGCGACACTTCACATTGCGGGGTCTACACCAAGAGAGGACAACATCTTTTCACTTTTGAAGTTTAGTTCATTTAACAGAGTATGGGTGAGGAGCCACAGAAGGATAGCAAGTACCAGTTGTTTTGTACGGTGGAGGTGGGACGGTGGTCTGTAGGAGGCGTGCACTTTCAGGTCCACAGGGATCCTTGGCAGAAGTTATGTGTTTGTTGTCCACTAAAACGAGGCAGCGAGGTCGGGCCCCGCATAGCGGGATGAAGGCTTGGGTTGGCAGTTTAAGTGTGGCAAGATCGAGGTGGTGGCCTGCAAAGGGTCACCCACATCAATATATCTACATGCAACTTCCTTTACTTGGTCATTTTCAAAAAAAAATGAGGCAAAGCAAGTATCGAGGCTCATAGAGTGAAAGACCAGAGGTCATTTGGTGCTTTGAAGTGACGGTCGAGGGGCATTGACAACCCGTATCAGAGGGTTTGCAATTGGTAAATTTAATTGCTTCATTTTTTAGGCTCAAATGGAGGTAGTTGTTGCGGAGTCTTCAAGGCGAATGGATGACCGGTAAGACCATTTGGGATGGTAGTCCACAGATGGAAGCCCACGAAGGGTGGTGCGCAAGTGCTCAAACTTAGGCCTTTTAGCTTAGAGGGTTGAATGAAAGTTGTTAGGGCGGGGCCTACCCAGCATAAGGAGCATAAGACCTTGTCATTTTATAATAGTCATGTAAACAGTGGCAAGGGGTTGGCAAAAACCTGCATTCACTAGTTCAGAAGAAGAGCTAGGTGATGGTCTCAGTCGGCGGAGATATATGCATCAGGACCTACAAGGTGGGAGGTTAGGGAAGATTGGTCATTTTGGGACGATGTAACATGGGAGTGATCTGAGCATGAAAACCCACACTCATAGACCCATGAGTATGGAAAGATCTTCATTTTGTCTTATGTTTTTATTTAAGTCTAAGAATGATAGCCAAGAGGGAGTGTCATCCTGCATGAGCGGGTTCAAGGAGGGTGTTGGTTGGTGTCTAAAATTTTATGTTTGATGAATGAGGCAATGGTGATGAGGGTCTCGTGGGTTGTATGGGTATAATGGATCTAGTGTGAGAATAGCGATGGAGACCTGAAGTTCCTAACATGTCCCACGGTTGATTTTCAAATGATTTTCAAAGTCTAGCTCTTGGGTTTTGTGTACCATGATATCTTCTAACTAGTTTTAGATTTCCCTTAAGATTTTAACAAATTTACAAAAATGAAGGAAAAAATATTAAATGGGCAGCAACAAAGATCCTACCTAGCGGACCCGACGAAATTCATGAGGAGATTGCAAATGATGGTGGTCGAACAATGGCGAGATGTAGCGGGTGCGGAGGCAGTGGAAGCTGAAGGTTCTAACAATTTTTTGAAAGTTTGTTGGTGAAAATGACCCATCAAAGTTGCTATTTATAAAATTTTAAGCATTAAATGTTCACCATTAATGTGGGTAGGAGGTAGCCAAAGTTGGTTGGCACATAATTCAAAAGAGATAGTAGTGGGAATGACAGTGTCTATAGGTCAGACGACAGATGAGGGTTAGCCGTTTGGTGAGTCAACACAAAAAATGGCAGCGGAAGCCACGAGTCTCATGAGGCAAGCAAATGTGTTGAGTCAGTTGTTTTCAATGGTGAAGACATGATGGATTTTCACATAGGGTGGCCTGCATTGGTAGACTCACATAGCATGAAGGATGACAATTTTAAAGTTTGAAGGAAAACTGCAAAGGAAACTCTGCATAGGCTAAAGACTTGGAAATTTTAAGGGTGATGAAACTTGGTCAACTCAAAATGACAACTCTAAGAATCCATGACCACTTAGGACTCAAAATTGGGGGCATGTAAAATGAGGAAAAGGAAAAAGTGACCTAACAAAGCGAGAAGAGAGGGTCCCTGTTCTAGACAGGGCATGTGTTCTATAGGCACAACAAATGGTGAATCTGCTATGAAACACTCCTAAGAATTCTAATGATAAATGCTCATTCAAAATCTAGAATCTCTGGTTTCATAGACTAGTAGCTGGTTTCCAAAAGTGAACTGTGGGAATCGAAGGAGAATAGGATCCTTAATTGAATCCAATTACAAAATTTCTCAAAAGTGTGTGCATATAGTGAATTCATTCCCTTTCCTTAGAGACTATAACAAATGATTGTTAATCAGATAGAGCAAGCTTCATAAGCTATCCAACTCCAAAAGTAACCTGGACATTGCACCACTGCTAGTTAGGCATCCATAGCCCCAATGGAGTTGTCACTGTAACCCCACGAACATTGCTCTACTATCAGCTGAGCATCCATAGCCTTGGTAGATTTTTCCGCACACCCACACGATTTCTTGATTTTAACATTTTCTTTTCTTTTTCTTTCCTTTTGGTATCCCTTTTTATACTCTTTATTTTTCTCAACCATGTAAGTATCAAAGCTTACAATGGGTTTAGAATCATAGTAGTCACTAAAGAATACTAAATATTTTCACTTCCCAGACCATCATAACAATCACTGCACAACTCTTTAGAAATGATTAGTGTACATTTTGTGTAGGATTTGAGACAAATGTAAAAGGATTCAACTAAGGGTCACATTCTAAGTCAAGTTAAAGTTCAAATAAGGAGACCATTCCATAGCAGCAACTAGGAACCAATATTTGAGAGTGAATATTATCCCAAAGAACACTAAAAGCAAGTAGCAAATTGAACCATTCGTTGAACCGAGCATGATCATCGCATCAAAAACCAAGGAACACTCTCAACAAAACAAGATGGTCGAGAGACAAGAAAAACAAAGTGAAGTGAGATAGCAAAACAAAGAAACCTAAACTAACCTATACACATGTCTTTATAGAGAATTAGCTCAAAAGAGCTCAGATGAGGAAATAATGCTTGAGGTTTTACCCATTGATAGCCAAGGAACATCATCACCAGTTAAGGTCTTGAGGTGGAAAGCGTTATCTCCTAAGATTTCAAAAATCTAAAAGGGGCCAAGCCAGAGCTTGTCGAATTTTTCATGCCCCCCTTTCTTTTCATGGGCTTGTCCCAACATAGGACCAGAATAGTGATTCTAAAGGCCTTTACTTTGGCTCATCGGTCAAACCACCTTTTGACCATGCCTTGATGTTTGGTGAAATTTTCAATAGCTCAGTCGTGTAACTCTTTGAGGTGGAGCAACTCAGCCAAGCGAACTTCTCATCGATCCCCTTCTTCATAAAAGGCCTTGATGAATTAGAGGGTGGGGATCTTGAGGTGGACAGAAAACATAGGCTCTAAACCATAAACGAGGTGGAACAGGGAATCACCCAGGGAAGCCTTGTGGTGTGTACAATCTACCCAGAGGGAAAAATGAAGCTAGGTGTGCTAGTCTTTAGGATTCCTATCAAGTAGTTTTTTTTATCATGGTGATTGAGTTCTTGTTGGTGATTGTCATAATCAAATTCCCAACTAGTGAATTTGAGCGAGAAGAAAGCGGGGCCATTATCACAAACTAAAGCATATGGGAAACCAAAATGATTTAAAATAAATCTTTCAAACAAATTAGTAACTACCTCTATGGTACATTACCTACATGCAATTTCTTATGTCCATCTAGTACAATAATCAAAGACTGTTAGAATGTACCTGTGACCCACAAAAGATGGTGGGCTTACTGAACCAATGAAGTCAAGACCCCATTGTGCAAATGGTCTTACCTCCAGGATTGGTTGTAGTGGGACACCAATATTCCTTTCTCTGGTTGTAGCGGTCTGGAAAATGTGGCAGGTTCAGACATGGCTATGTGCATCTCTAAAAACTGTTGGCCAATAGTAGCCCATTCACAGGATCTGATGAGTGGTGGAAGGAACAGATCCATGACCAGTGCCAAATTTATCATGAAATTATTTCAACACTCGTGTTGCTTCTTCTTTCCCAAGGCATCTAAGGTAGATCCCTTCGTGATTCCTCTTATAAAGTATAGACCCTCATAGCATGTAGCTACTACTTTTCATTCAAAGAGCACACTTTTGGACTCCCTATAGATGAGATGGGCACTTATTATGTAGCGGATAGTAGACTATGTCATCATACCACTCTCTGGGAGAGACATCTTCAAGTTGATATTGCTGAACTGTAAGCTTGGGTCCTGCTTCAGCCACTATCTTAGCTATCGTTCAGGTGAGGGCATGTCCTCTTACAAGTTTCATTGGTTGAATCTCCATGTCATATTCTTGTAGCAAGGTAACCCATTTTTCTCTTCTTTCTCCTAACTCACTTTGCATTAGCAATGTCTTCATTGTTGGGTGAGGCATGATGGAAAATACCGTGTTCCTCAAGATGTAATGTCAAAATTTCTTAACTCCCCTAACTAAACCATATGCCTGCTTTTCTACATTGTGGTATCTCAATTCATTTTCCTTTAAGGGAGCACTCATGAAGGAAATTGGGTGATCACTCCCTTCATCATCATTTTGAGTCAATATGTTGGCACACAAATGGTTTTGAAGCAAACAAGTAAATATAGAATGGCTTTAGGTAATCAAGGCTAACTAGCATAGGTGAATCAAAAATTGCTTTCTTGATTTCTTTGAAGGCCTACTTTTCCTATAGAGTCCATTCAACTTTAGCATCTTGCTTTAACATGGTGTTAAGGGGCTTGACTATTTCAGCAAAGCCCATAATGAACTTTCAAACAAATTTTATCTTTCTAAAGAAAGACTTTAGCTCTTTCTTATTGCTAGGCAACTGAATTTTCAATATTGCTTGAATGCACTCGGGATCTATTGAGATTCTTCTTTTTTGAAATAATGTGCTCGAGCAGCTTTCCCTCTATAAATCTGAAGATGCACTTCATCAGATTAAGAGAAATCCCAAATTATCTGCACTTTTGAAATACTCTGCATAGATCAAAAACATGATCACCTCATTCTTTGAGAACACAGTAAGATCATCCATGTAGATGATAATGCACTTTCCAATCAGGTCTTTGAAGGCTATGTCCATGACACACTGGAAAGTGGCACCGACATCGATGAGCTTGAATGACATGCTTCTATATGCAAAGGTTCCCCACTTAGTGGTGAACGTTGTCTTGTGTCTATCTTCATATTGAACCATTACTTTATTATATCTAGAATACCCATCTAAGAAAGACATTATCTGAGAACCATTAACAATCTTCAACACCTCATCCAATGAGGGCACTAGGTAATTGTCTTCCTACGAAGCTCTATTCAAATTATAGAAATCCACACACAATCTGATTTCTCTGTTCTTCCTCCTCACCAGGACCAGGTTTTCCACCCACATGGAGTGCCTGACTGGAAATATGATCCTAGCTACACTTCCTTGTAAATGATTGGCTCCAATAATGTATTAATGGGACGTTTCCATTATCAGAATGGTCATACATCTAGCTTAAGAGGTATAGTGTGTGTGATGATTGAGGTGTCATATGTCTTCAAATCCTCATAGCTCCAAGCAACTACATCATGATACTTTCGTAAATCATCAATGATTCCTTTCATTTCTTCTGACGTGCACACCTTTCCAATGAATATATTTTTAACCTCCTCAGTTGTTCTGAGGTTGTGAGTGTCGCATTGACTATTAATGGAATCCTTCTTTGCCTATTAATCATGGTCTCAGATTTGATCTAGGTCAAATATCCATTCAAGATGAACCATACCCCTTGGAATAGTGTTCATCTTGAGGTTGATGACTCATGTATCTAATTCAGCTTCTTCAGGGTCAGCCTCATCAATTATCTGGGCTGCGAACACATCAGAACTAGTGATAAAATCCAAAATGTGCTTGTCATCATTGAACACCTATAAATGGGTAACATTGTCTAGAACAGATGGAGTGTAGGTAATCTCAATGGTGAATGTCTTAAGGAAGAACAACGATAATGGTTGAAGAGTATTGGCTGCTTGAGCCAAGGTGTCAGCAGTGTGATTTTGGGATCGAGGGATTAGCTAAATATTGAATGCATCTAAGTTTTCTAATAGGTCCCAAACCCTATGCCTATAATTTGCTAGTCTTCTATCATGGAAGGAATATAATTTCCTGAATTTCTTTACTACTAAATATAAATCACCAAAACCTTGAAACATTTTAACTTTCTTTCTTAGGGCCACTAAGATACCATGAACTAGTGATTCGTATTCAACTACGTTATTTGTGCAATAAAATTGAAGCCTATAGGCAGCAAAGTAGGTCTTACCCATGGGGCTAATGAGCTCAAATATGGCTCCCACACCTTGCTTGGACTTGGATGCATTAAAGCACAACATGCAAAATTTGGAGGATCCTTTAACTTTAAGGTTGATCATGCACTCATTCCTCCTTGGTTGCATGCCTGCATCTACAATTTCTAGAGTGGGTACTAGCTCAATGTTGCTGACTAGAGGCTACCCGATTGGAAGTTCCTTTTGAGATGTGACCTATCCTTTGATATGTTCTAACATTGTATAACACAGGAAACACTTGAATTCTAAGTGGGAATCATTATGCACCCATACAAGCTAGGCAACAAGAGCTCTTGGAAATCCATTATGTCCCCTAGACTGAGCTGATCTTGCACGAACTTCTCCATGAAATCCTAGAATCCATCTAGTAATCCCAAGTTACCATCATTATATAATTCATCATCATCTAATTCTACCATCATTTATGTGCTCTAGGGTGCATAAGTTAAATTGGGAGGATAGTTGCATAATACCAAGAGGACCTCTTATGTCATCTCTTCTTTGTGAGGCTTTGGTTCATCTTGGTATGCCATGGGAGAATAATTGCCCAACTTTTTCTTAGCAAACAACACCTCATTGGTGTTGTTATACTTCGTGATCATGAATTTCATGCATGGCTCCCAATCAATTCAAATCTTATTTGGAAGCCCCTTCAATGGCAGCCACATGTGAGAGAAGTCAGTGGTAGCATATCCATTCAGTGCTCGGGTGAAGTCTCGCCCCAGTATTATGCCATACGTATTTGGGATATTTGCAACTTGAATATGAATAACTTGTTGCACCCATGGATCTGCAACAATCTGCATGGGAATGTGATTGATCTCTCTGACTATGTTCACCTCTATCTTTTCTAGTTGAGTCACTTTCATTCTAGGAGTGGGGACTATTCCCAATGCTTTGGACACGGCGAGAGGCATAACATTGGTCGAGGCTCCTAAATAAAGAAAGCAATTGTGTAGGTTTTTCCCAAATATTCTCATAGTAGTGAGGAAAGGGTCATTTCTAAATTTCCCTGAAATAACCAAGGAAGGTAGTGGAACCAAAATGTTTTGTCCCAAATTAGTGTTGGTGATAAATTTCTCAACATAATCATTTACCAACCTAGTGGGTGGTGGGTTCATTCTTTTCACTAATGTTGCGGTGAGATTGTCTAGTGCAGCATAATAAACTAGTAGGACCACAACATCATCCAACACATATGGAGTTTTTAACCTCATGTGCACCCGATGAAACTGATCATTGAAGGAGTTGATTGGTTCATTAACCTCCTTGCGGATGGACATGAATTGCTAATATAATTCTAAAGGACTAATTGGAATCTTGTACTTCCATAAGAATGCATTCTTCAAGAGGTGTCCCAAGTGGTAATAGACCCTATTGGAAAGTTGATGTACCAGTAAAAAGCTTCCTCTCCTAAAGATTAAGGGAAGAATATGCATGCCACGTCCTCATGATCAATTTGCATATCCTTCAATGTTTTTTGTAATATCTTAATGTGTTCCTCGACTATCCTTTGTGGATCGCATAGATAAAACTTCATGCAAAAATCTTTTCAATTCTTGGGCATGTCATGGTAATTTTTGAAGGATAGCGAAGAGGGATTGTTTCCCAGCCAATCCATGAGGGGAGGTGGGGGTTGTATTTGTTGTTGGATAAGAACTTGGGACTTTACAGGGGCAGCAGCAGTTGGGATTGCTCCTTGGACTTGAGGGGCAGGGACATGGGCAACACCCTGGCCTTGGGAAGTAAGAGGTTGGAAAGCATCTTGGGATGGCTGAGTTGAGGAAGTGGATGCTGGAAAAGAAGGGTGAATGTGATGCAAAGGGATGGAAGGAAGAAGTGAGGATGGGGGTGAAGTGGATGGAATAGATGAGAAGGATGAAGTTGTGTCTCCTCTTCAAGTCTTCTTCGCCCTAGTAGGGGCTATAGTTCTTGGAATTCCCCTTTGTTTGGAGTTGATCTTGTATACACTTAAAAATGGTCATATCACATTGTCTAGTAATTAATTAAATATTTTTAATATTTAATTAAAATCTTTTGATTCTATCTACATATAAATAAATTTAAATAATTTATTTATATTGTTCATGATTTCATTTCGATTAAATATTTAATCACCTTTTCATTCTTAATTAATTAAATAAATGTTACAATTTATTTATATTAATTATCATATAATCTTAGTTTGAATATTTTATTCAAATAAAGATTAAAATATTATAATTCTTCTAAATATCATTTATAATTAAATATTCCAAAATATTTGATTATTTCTTCTAATCCAATATTCATTTTAAAATCATTTCAAAATTCCTCCAATTCAATTCAAAAATCTATTCATAATTAAATATTTCCAAAAATATTTAATTAAATCTTCTAAATATTTCAAAAATCTTCTAAAGTCATATCACAATTAAATATTTCCAAAATATTTAATTAATTCTTCTATAATTTTCAAAAATCAAAAATCAAATATCAAAAGCAATAAATAAATTAAATAAATTTAAATATTTATTTAATTTGGGATTTATCTTCAACTCCCGGGAAACAAACTGCCAAAACAGAAAATTAAATTTCTCTGTTTCTGTGCAGGCTTGTTCCCGTGGGTTGAAGACAAGCTTCCATTCTTCTCTCCAACCTCTCAACCTCCCCCATTTTCTTCTCAACCTCTCAATCTCTCACCATTCAAACCTACCAGACAAATTCATAGCCATAGATTCTTGCCAGCCAAGGATGGAGCCTGCAAAAATCTATAAATACAGCTGCCGGGAGCTCCAAAAGATATAGAATTTAGAAGCAAGTAAATTATAGGCAAAATTGCATAGCATTAGCATTCATAGAGCATTCTCATAGCATAGAATCATAGCAATAGCAGTAGAATCATGATACATCTCACTCACAGCCCTTGTGCATAATCACAGCCCCTGTCCATATCCGTATCAATAATTTCACTTTCATCAACATATAGAATAGTTTTCCTTTGCATACTCATTCTGCAGCAGCCATTTGGAGAAGCTTACACAATCTGAGAGCCAAAAGCTTCAAAAGAATCTCTGTGGATAGAGAAAAATGGGACGGCACTGAAGAAGATTTTGTTTTTTTAATTTAGTTCAATTTCTTTAGTTTAAGGTTTCATTTAGTGTTTTAATGTTTTGTTTTACATTTCAATTAAACATCATACACATTTTTGGCGCCCACCGTGGGGCACTTGCCCCTTTTTAATGTTTTGTTTGCAGTTGTTTTGACAGGTTACAGGAAAAACAGCGGAATAGCGCAGACGACACGTTTTCGGAAGAACACTTCCAGTTTAGCGCCCGTGACTAATCTTTCAGCGCTCTTGAAGTCTGTTTCAGCGCCCTTGAAGTTTCTTTTAGCGCCCGTGAAATCTTTCAGCGCTTTAAAGTTTCTTTCAGCGCCCGTGAAGTTTCTTTCAGCGCCCGTTAAGTCTCTTTCAGCGCCCGTGAAGTCTGTTTCAGCGCCCGTAAAGTCTCTTTCAGCGCCCTTGAAGTCTGTTTCAGCGCCCGTGAAGTCTGTTTCAGCGCCCTTGTTTCTTTTAATGTTTATTTCAGCGCCTGTAATTAATTTTGCAGCGCAAATTTTTAAAGGACTGAAATCTGTAATCTGTAACTGTAATTTAATTTAACTGATTCCGACGCAGCCGCGGACAGTTAATAATTTTAAGCATAAAATTTACCAATCCTAGGGTAGTCATTTAAAGGATAAAACAAAGCAATCCTAGGGTAGTCATCTAAAGGATAAAATTAACCAATCCTAGGATAGATACTTTATCTTTCAATTTGGGTTTAAAATTGAATTTTCTTGTTATGTGAAGCAACATCTTCACTTAGTTAGAAAATTTTTATTTTGGTGCTTAATAATTGAACCCTTGTTTGCTTTGTTCTTGGTGATAGGCCTATGCTCTCCCCTTAACTGGGTGATCAAAATGCCAAACTCATCAATTTTCTTTTATGCAATTTACTGCTTTATTAAAACCTTGTAGAGAGCCTGCTCTTGTGGGAAAAAGTACTCACCCAAGAGGAACGACTCAAGTGGGTTCAAGCCAAAGCCAGGCTATTCCACCCCACTATAAAATTTAAAGCAAAATTGGGGAAACCCTCTTTTGACGGTAGTGTGCATGATAACCATCCCCAAAGCCTTTGTTCTAAAGGTAGGGAGGTCTCTCGAGGGAGTTTATCATTTGCCGCACCGAACGGAAATCCTTACTATGAACCTAGTGTAGTAACTAACCGAGTCAGTATCCAAACATCATCTCAATCACAGTGCAAGGGAGGGAAGAATCTACCCCCAAGATACTCACCATATAACTGCCAAGGATTGTTTGCTCAGGGGATCCGGTATCCACTTCCGTCACTCTGAGTACGCACCTGGAAAAGACAAAAACACGGGCGCCCTTTCGGGGGTGACACGGCTGTGTGAGTCGACGCAGTTTTAAGATGTGGGCTGTTGATTGCTATGATGACCTACTTGAGAACTAAGAGTGAGTCTGTTTGAAGTGCTTGTCATGTGTAAAACCTGTTAAAACAATTTTTGAAAAACATTTTGGTTACACACTTGATGTTTAGCATAGGACTTAAAAACAACTGTTTTAAACTTGTTTGATGTGTTTTCATTACATTAATTTAGATAAAGATCATCCAAAGCACTCATTATCATATTGATCAATCTCATGTTACGAGATTGGAAATCTACAAAATTTGTAAAAAAATCCGTTTCCAAAGGATTAAGAAGCCAAAGAAACCTCTCAACCACAAGAAATTATTGAAGAAACAAAAATTCTTATATCAAAGTCGAAAAGTTTTACTTAAATATAGAACTTTTCTTCATAGGTATCATGATTGTGTTAGAGGTCTTTCAAATGATTATGCCATAGAGCCCTTGTATTCACAAGCTTATTTTCAAAGAAGAGCCCTTTCTCAAAGGCATAACCATAGTCAATGCATCCATTTTAGTTATATTCCCCAACCAGCAATCGAATACTCTACTCGTCCAAATCAAATCTTACAATAGAGAACTTAGAAAACATTAGGCATCTATCATTAAATCCATCTTTTTACAAAGCCATGATCAAAACTTCATAAAGTGCAACAACCATCCTTTTCTAGATCTTTTGCTTATATTCCCACCAACAGGATTTTCATCCTTTCACTTAGGGAACAACACAAGCTACAAGATTAGAAAATTTTGTATAAGTCATAGAATTTTCATTCTATCTTGACCTTCATACATACCACATCAATTGCACTATTTAACTCTTTTGATCAAAAGCGAGTAAAATTTTGATACAAATCTATGCCTGTCTTCACAAGATCTCAAAAACAAATGGAAAAAGACGAGGGAGAAACTACAACTAGTAAAATGGGTGATCGAAATGAAAAAGAAGAGGAAACATTTAATCTTGATGAGATAACGGAAGAAAAGCTTCAAGAAGCAGAACAAGATCCTCAATTCCATACTCTTATGGAGAGAATCCTAGAACGTAACAAAGAAAAATATTTTCTTACATTAGCTAATCAAGGAGCTAAGTTGCCTCACACCTTTGACATAGAGGGGATTAAACAAAATCCTGAAAATCCTCCTAATGACTTTAGTGCTCTTAACCAACAGATAAAAGAATTACAAGGGCAAATAAAGGAAATGCAAGGAGGTACAACAAAGAAATATGTTTTGGAAGACATATCTCCTTATCCATTTGATAGGAGTCTTCAAATGATTCCATTTCCAAAACATTGCGAAATTCCTAAGTATGATAGGTATAATGGAAAAACTGATCCCATAGACCATGTTAGGGATTTCCGAAACATGAGTCTTGAATTCGCCTATGATGATACTTACTTGATGCGATTATTTCCATGAAGTCTAGGCGTACAATCCATGGAGTGGCTTTCAAAAATCACTCCACCTATCAAAACTTTTGAGGAGTTGATAAATCAGTTTATCTCACAATACTCCTACAATATTCAACATCAAATAACAATGCTTGATCTTTGTAAAGTGAAACAAAAAGTAGGAGAACCCTTTACTATATTTTTACAAAGATGGAGAAGGTTATTTGCACGATATTCTCGTCCTATTCCTGAAAAGGAAAAGATGGATATTTTTATCAATAGCCTTGATCTAGAATTAAGCTATAGGCCTAACCTTCATTGTCCTCATAACTTTGAAAAACTGATTGAAAATGCAATCACTATTGAAGGGGCCTTGGTTAAAAGGGGAGTGATAAAACTTGATAATCCAAGTACATCAAATCAAAACAACGATAAAACAAGGTTTTGGAATAGAAACAAAAATGTTGTTAATGATGGTATAGTGGATGCAAATAATTTACGAACAAGACCATCCGTTTTCAATCTATCAAGTGCTCCAAGAAACAATTCACAAGGAAATACAATACAACAAGGAAACAACAATCAACAAGGACAAATTTCCAAGCAAGAGAACATGACTAATCAAAATACTAATCAAAATCATGGTAATTTCAATAATAATCTTGGCAATACCCAAATATCAAATCCGTCTATACCTTCATTCTTTTCAAATCGACGGACTTTTACTGCTTTGGGTCAATCTCTTGAATCTGCTCTCAAGGAACTTCTTGATAATAAGGTTATCACTTTACCACCACAAAGAGATTATGAGCCACGAGTTAAACCACCATCATGGAATGACTTGTATTATTGCAATTATCATCGATGTAAAGGTCATAGAACAAACAATTGTCAAGCTTTGAAAAATCTAGTACAAGATTTAATTGACAATGGTACTATTACAATTGAGGGACATCATACCAATGATGATCATCAAGCATTCAAAGATCCTTTGCCAAATTACCAAAAGGGGGAAACATCGGATACCAAAGCCAAAAGCATACATAATGTTGAAGACAATATAATCCGCATATTTACACAGATGATAATCGGATTAATGTTATCAAAATTAAAGGAAAACAAGAATATCAACAGGTTAATGTAACAACAAGAGGTCAAGCAAAGGTTGTTTTAAAAGGAAGTTCGTCTAAAACAACTATTTCTTCTCCAACTCAATATAATCTGGTTGATCAATTGAGAAAAACATCAGCTCAAATTTCTATTCTTGAACTTCTTAAAATATCCCCTATACACAAAAATATTTTAGAAGAAGCGCTTGTGAACACAACTGTTGATACTGATCTAGATGCAAACAGATTTCAAGCCATGGTAGGACATTTGTCTTCCCCCACTTGTCTTTCATTTTCCGATAAAGATGATGCTTCTATGACACATCCACATAATTCCTCGCTCTATCTTGAAGTCATGATCCATAAACATCGAATTAGACGTGTCTTAATAGATGGAGGAGCCGGTTTGAATATTTGTACCTTAAAATTGATAAATGCCTTAGGAATTTCAGAAAATGAAATTGATTCACGAAGGAAGATAACCATTAAGGCATATGATGATGAAGAAAGAGCTTCTAAGGGATTAATATTGCTACCTATCAGAGTGGGACCTGTTGTGAAGAATACTTTTTGTCAGGTTCTAGATCGAGATTTGTCTTATAACATACTTTTGGGTCGTCCGTGGATTCATGATATGCAGGCCGTACCATCAACATATCACCAATGTATCAAGTTTCCATATGATGGACAAGAAATAACCATACAAGCTGATTACAATAGTACCCAAACTTGTTCCAATCTTAGGGTGAGTCAAGATGTCTTTGTGCCACACAATAGAGAAGCTCTTGTTGTTTCTTCTTCTAATCTACAAGTCCAATTGCAAGAATTGACAAACAATCTTGATACTAAACTGAAGTTTAAAGACAAAGGGGTAGGTGAATATTCACTATCTCTTTCTACTTTACCTCCTTCTCCAAGATCACATGGATTACCAACTTTATCAAATCAAAAGATTGTGACTCCTTCTACATCTCAAACTTCCGTGCCAATCACAAAGTTTGATGGAAAATTCATTAGAGCTAATACCACTGAAGAAGAAGCTGAAGATAGGGACATCCTAAATTGGCTATACAAAGATGAAGATGAATCTCTCTTACACATTAAGTTACCTAAAGAAAAATATGGTAAAGGGTACGCTATCATGCAAAAGATGGGTTATGAAGGAAATGGTCCTATAGGGAAACGAAGAGAAGGAATTGTGGAACAAATTCAGCCTATTTCAAAGCATTCAAGTGATAAAACAGGACTTGGCTATGGTAAAGATAAAGAAGAACTTACTTCACAGCAGACATCATTAGTTCATAAAGGAGAATCCGTGTCAGATAAATCTCATGAATCAGTTTTCCAATTGCAAAATAGTTCAGATACTGATTCTAATGAATATGAATGGGACACCATTTATAATGATGAATTCTGGAAGGATAAACAAGTTGATACTATACATAAATATGCACCTGTTCTTATACAAGGAGAAGGTTCAAGGCCTCCACTCGATTATATTTTACAAAGCGATCATGACTCAAGTGAGGAAGAATCAGATTCTAACGAGATGGATAATCAACAGGAGAATACCATCACAGACCTTGTTTACCATGAGGATGACAACCACATCATGACTTTGACAATTCAAGACCTTACCCAACCTAATGATCCTATGCCTTTAGTTTATCCAGAACTTATAGATTGGGATATTGACGCACCTATCCATATTCCTACATTCAGTAATGATGAAGATGTTATAACTTTCCTTTGTTCCTCAAATGAAGAAAACAATTGTTTCATTCAAGAATCTTATACTCATGATTTTGACAAGGAGAGTGTCAAGTCTCTTAGCTGCAAAATAAATGAAATAAAAGATGGATCTATTGATGAAAACCGAAAAAAGGCAGTGATAGATCAAAACAAAAGAAAAATAAAGAGCGAATCTGACAGTGAAAACCTTTCTGAGGCATTGAAGGATGAGAAACTTGACACTCTTCCCAAGTATTATCATGAAAGATCTTCTATTTTGATTGAACCAACGGAATCAATCAACATAAGTACACCAGAGCAGCCAAAAGTTTTGCAAATTGCAGCATCATTAACAGTTGAAGAAGTCCAGAAATTCATGCAATTCTTGAAGGATAATCAAATTAACTTTGCTTGGTCATATGCTGATATGCCAGGGTTAGATCCTAATTTGATAATGCATCATTTATCTATCAAACCTGGGATAAAACCTGTAAAGCAAAAGCTCAGAAAGATGCATCCACATGTTGCATTATTGGTCAAGGAAGAATTAAAGAAGCTTTTAGATGTTGGATTCATTCGAACTATTGATTATGCAGAATGGATTTCAAACATTGTACCTGTTTCAAAGCCAGATGGAAGGATCAGAGTTTGTACAGATTTTAGGGATTTAAATAAAGCATGCCCTAAAGATGATTTTCCTTTACCTAACATAGATTTGATTGTTGACTTAACTGCTGGACATGCAATGTATTCATTAATGGATGGATTCTCAGGATACAACCAGATAAAAATTGCACCAGAAGATCAAGATAAAACAGCGTTCACATGTCCTTGGGGTACTTATTGCTGGAATGTCATGCCATTCGGGTTAAAGAATGCTGGAGCTACTTATCAAAGAGCAATGACAACTATTTTTCATGATATGATGCATACATTCATGGAAGATTATGTTGACGATTTACTTGCTAAATCTCATACACGAGATGAACACCTAGAAATATTGTCAAAAATCTTTGTCAGAATGGAAAAATTCAATGTTCGACTGAATCCAAAGAAATGTGTCTTCGGTGTTACATCTGGAAAACTGCTAGGGTACATTGTTTCAGAAAAGGGTATAGAAGTTGATCCATAAAAGGTACAAGCTATAATGGATATGCCTCCACCATGAAATATCAGTCAATTAAGATCCTTGCAAGGAAGATTACAGTCCATCAGAAGGTTTATAGCTCAACTAGCAGACAAAAGCTTGCCATTCACACATTTATTGCATAAAAATGTTCCATTTAAATGGGATGACAAATGTGAAGCAGCATTCAATCAGATCAAGCAATATCTTACACATCCACCAGTTCTAATTCTGCCTATTCCAGGAGAGCCGCTTATACTCTATATTTCAGCAACAGAAGTATCTTTGGGTGCATTGCTAGCACAAGAAGACTCTACAGGTAAAGAAAGGGCTATATATTATATCAGCAGAACCTTAACAAGACATGAGTTAAACTACAGTTTCATTGAAAAAGCTTGTCTTGCAGTAGTGTTTGCTTCTCAAAAGTGGCGACATTATATGTTGACTCATACAGTTAAGCTGATAACAAAGATAGATCCATTGAAATACCTATTAAGCAGAGCCACTTTAACAGGAAGACTTGCAAAATGGGTAATGATCTTAAGTGAGTTTGATATTCACTATATAGATCGAAAAGCGATTAAAGGACAGGTCATTGCAGATCAGTTAGCTGAAGCTCCTTTACAAGAAGACAATCCAATGCATATTGAGTTTCCTAATGCAGATGTCTTTACAGCAACAATTCAGAGACCGTGGGCATTATACTTTGATGGATCTTATACACAATATGGCTCGGGGGCAGGGATTCTTTTTGTTACACCTGAAGGACATACCATCTCACGATCATATTGGTTGATGTTTCCTTGCACAAATAACATAGTAGAATATGAGGCATTACTCATAGGATTAAAGATAGCTTTGGAATGGCAGATTACAGAGCTGGAAGTTTATGGTGATTCACAACTTATCATTAATCAAATTAATGATGATTATCAAACCAAAGATGATAAGTTGCTACCATACAAAAACATGGTGGATGATTATAAGAAATATTTTGTGTCAATCAAATTTTCACAAATATCAAGAATTGACAATAAAGATGCAGATGCAATGGCTACCATTGCTTCTTTATTACAAATATCAGAAGATCAAACCAAGTATGAATTCTTGGTGGAACAATTGTTTTCTCCTGCATATGATAATCCTGAAAACCAAGTTATATGTCATTTGACTGGTTCAGATTCACCTTTATATGGCAAAACATATACCTATTTGAAAGATAACATCTTGCCTTCAGATTTATCCCGAAACCAAAAACAGAATTTTATTCGTCAGTCATCCCGTTATACTTTAATTGCCAATATCCTTTATAGACGTGGTCTTGATGGTACACTCCTTAGATGTCTTGAACGTGACGAATCTGAAAAAGCCTTACAAGAGGTTCACGGTGGTATTTGTGGAACTCACTCAAGTGGTTTGACCTTAGCGAAGAAACTTGTCAGAATGGGCTACTATTGGCCTACCATGGAGCAAGATTCTTTTACTTTTGTTAAGAAGTGTTCTAAATGCCAGATCCATGGGAATCTTATTCATGCACCTACACAAGAATTGCAGCCTTTTATTTCAACATGGCCCTTTTCTCAGTGGGGATTAGATCTTGTTGGAAAAATACATCCTTCATCATCAAATGGTCATAAGTTTATCATCACAGCTACTGAGTATTTTACAAAATGGATTGAAGTTGTTCCTCTAACAATAGTGACTGGTAAACAGATATCTTCATTTATCCTGAATTACATTATTTGTAGATATGGAATTCCTAATTCTATTGTTACTGATAATGGAAGACCTTTTAAGAATCAGGATGTTGATGAACTTTGTGAAAGATTTCATATCCAACATAGGTACTCTACACCTTATTATCCACAGGGTAATGGTCAAGCAGAAGCTTCTAACAAAACCATTTTGAAGATATTGAAGAAGACAGTAAATGATGCTGGACGTGATTGGCATGTTCAACTCAACCCAGCTTTGTGGGAATATAGAACTAGTATTCGCACACCAACAGGAGCTACACCATATGCTTTAGTCTATGGAGCAGAAGCAATCTTACCATTGGAAGTTGAAATACCTTCGCTTAGGGTTTCACTTCAGGGATTGATAAGTGATGAAGACTACCGAGTTTCTCGCCTTCAAGAACTCGAACTGTTAGATGAAAGACGCCAACATGCAGCTGATCACTTGAAAGGTTATCAACAAGTCATATCTCATAGTTATAACCACAGAGTTAAACCACGGGCATTTCAAGTGGGTGACTTAGTTTTGAAGGAAAATCCACGTAATCAGCAAGATAGAGAAAAGAAAGGCAAATTTGAACCTAATTGGCTTGGTCCATTTGTTATTATAGCAGCATATGGTTCTGGAGCATATCAGTTATCCACATCAGAGGGGGACCTATTTGAAGAGCCAACCAATAGTATTCACCTTAAGAAGTTTTATGTCTAAAAGTCCTGAAAAAAATCAAAAAAATCATAAAAAGTCCTGAAAAAAATCAAAAAAATCATAAAAAGTCCTGAAAAAAAAAATCAAAAAAAGTCTGAAAAAAATAAAAAATCATATAAAAAGTCACGAAAAAATCAAAAAAAAATCATAAAAAGTCCTGAAAAAATCAAAAAAATCAGAAAAATCTTGAAAAAGTGCAATAAAAACAAGTGGTGAAAACTTGGCAAACAAGCGCTACTTGTGATCGAAATGGGCTCCTCCATTTATTAGTTTATGTCTTATTTTCACTTTAGGCATCATTCATCCACGTTTAAATATCTTTCATTATCCATACCATGTAGTGGGAATCTTTAGGTTTCATCATGGCTTGATGAAATTTGTACATATCTTTTATCTTTAGGTTGTGTTTACATTGGGGGTAAAACGCAGAAAAATACAAGAGAGGGGCAACGAGCTTTCAAAATATCACAAGCAGACAAGTAACAGCTTGACAAAACAAAATGAACATTGTCAAATCAACTCAATCACAAACATGTTTATACCAATAACATGATCCAAACAACTATCGAAGTGAGAATATCAATGATGATAACCAAATTGGATGATCTTAATCTAAATAAATGTTTGAAATGCCTTAAACAGGATTTGAATGGTTGTTTGATTTTCTATCATATCTCTGAAGTAATTTGATGATGTACTGAACTAGAAAAGCAAGGAAGGAGTATGATTTTTCTTTGTCTTCTGTTTGTGAGGAAACTCATTAGTACTATGCAAATTGGTCGCGAGACATGCTCTACTATGGATCATGGATGACATTTCGGAATTTGCACGGGAAAAGGGTTAACTCTTGTCTGTTTATGCAAGCAATACTCAGGTCATCTTGGTTCAATTATACCTAGATGCTTGTATTAACTTGCTATATTAAAAATCATGAAAGCAATACTCAGGTCATCACTGGTGCTAACATACCCTTTGATGCTTGTATTAACTTTCAACATTTCAAAGCTCTATGATGATACAAAAAGCATGTATAAACTCTCAAAATGGCAATATTGTATGAATGTCCTGCATGGTTAGTATAGGTTGCATTCATGTTAGAATTTGCATCTTGCATTTATAGATTCTTAAAAAAAAAAAAAAAAATCAAAGATTTATATCTCCTCAAATATGACTGAGTATATTTTGACGTTCACAAAACATCATACATTCATTCATTTATCATAAACATCATTTCATAAATTATTACATTCATTCATCTATCATAAACATCATACATTCATTCATCTCATAAAATCATGTATATAAATATCATAAATCATGAAGCCATCATATAGTACACATCATATATATATCATGTAAAATCATCTCTGCATTTCATATATCTCAAAATGAATGTCAAAATGTACAAGGATGTCAAAATACAAATGATATAATATCATCAAAAATGTGATCATCTCACGGTGTATACAAAATGTCTCAACAGAATATCATGAAAGAGATCATATACAATGCACTAGGCAGAGCTATCCTGTGATGGAGCTGGCCTAGGACCTGTACCACCTGCCCCTGATGGACCTGCTCCGCCTGACCCCGGTGGCCCTCTAGGAGGTAATGGCTGTGTCACACCCCTGCTGGTAGTACGAGAGCGACCATGAGTAGATCGTGACTGAGTGTAGCTCTCTCTCTGCTCAGCTGGGACTGCATCATGATATCTGGTGCGATAAAACTATACCTCTCGAGTAGCCCTCATAACCTCTCTCATCATATCACCTGGCAAAGTGCTACCTACCACTCTCTGTAGGCTATCTACTAAGGCAATGGCCTGCTCACCCGCATTGTCTAGCCATCTCTCGGCGTGTCGAAGTCCGCGACCACGCAAGCTATTAAGAAATCAAGACTGTGCATGTTGGTACACCAAGCCCTGCATCTTGTGCTTTCTGCCAAAGAGGATATCGACTTTCCTCTTGTCCGGATCCGCCTTGTGAGAATGGGTCGTTATGCCGCATCCGTGGTCCACCTACTTTTGCACTACCTCCTCGCCACCTCTCACGCCACCTCTCACGCGATCTCCTACCACCTACCATCACCACCATCATCTCCCTCACGAGTCATCATCTCCTACCCTCCCTGCGTCCCTCACTTTGTCCCTCACGGTCGTGCATCGCGACTCACAGATCTCTCGCGGCGTCTCGTCCAATGGCGGAACAGCGACCTCATCAGGATCAAACATGCATGGAGGTGGATGCTGTAGAACATACTGTACATACTCTGGTGTCGCTCCTGCATCAAGAACATCCACCTGGTAATCCCACATCTGTGCTCCTAAACTGGTGAACTCTGCCACCGCTGCATCATATGAGATCCGTGGGCCCCACACTGCAAGCTCTGACTGTCACCGCGCATAAATAGCTGAACCAACAGGCATACCCTGAATCCGACCAAACTATCGCAATACACGTCCAGCAAGAAATCTCTCCAAGATCCATGTGGTCCGTCCAATCAAAAATCTGGAAGTGCATACAAAAGGCATCTCCCTCGCATCCTCTGGCCATGGCCCACAATCCAAATATGGCCTCCAACATACTGTATCCAAACTATCTAACAGCCGCTGCCAATACACTAGTTTTCCCAGTCTAGGCTGAGCAATAATATGTGAATATCTCCATCTGTATGCTCGACCAGCTGGTCGCTCTCCTCGAGTCAATGGACGTAATACTGCAAAATGCTCCCATGCCCATATCTGTAATAATGAGCATCCGACAGCAAAACTCCGGCCTCTACCATATACAATGTGATGTAGCTCGTCATATAAGTGGGCTAGCATACAGGTACCCCATGCATATCGTGTGCCCTGCATCACCATGCTCTCTAAGACACGACCCCATCCGATCGCGAACCCCTTCGACCTATGGTCGGGGCACAACACACCTCCAATGAATCCTGCAAGTACAGCTGGTAGTGGTGGATAGGCATCTGTAATCTCACCCCATGGGGTGAAGTACCCAGCAATATGATCATCTCTGAATATCCGTCTCAAAGCAAGAGTACCTCCAGCCTCTCGTCTGTCAAAAACAACAATCTCTCCCATCACTGGGATCTGTAGGATGCGATATACATCCTCGGGAGTCACTGTAATCTCGCCGGTCGGTAAATGAAAGGTGTTGGTGTCGCTATGCCACCTCTCTGCAAGTGCTGTCAATAGAGCCCTATTGAGGCGAACCTCAGGCATATCAAGTAATGAAGTCAAACCACAAGCATCGATCACATCTCTATCAGACTGTAATAAATGAGGAATCAATGACCATGTGCTCGGGAAAGTCTCTCGTACCTGCAAGACACCTAGTCTCTCCTGCTCACATATATCATCAAAACAACATCAATATCAAATCATCTTAACGTATCAATGAATCAATCAAATTATTTGTTTTTCATCATCATGGAACGCAAATAATCAACATCAAGTTTCTTTCTAACAACTTTAGGAGAAAACTTATCTATCCTATTTGTTTTTAACAACTTTAAAAACAAATTTATCAGCTACTATTTGTTCTCCAACAATTTGGGAAACAAATTTATCATGTGGAACAAAAAGCGCTACAGAACTAATTGTGGGCGCTACAAAATTCCTTATCAGCGCTAAAGAAAATTTTGCGCTACAGAATCAATCAAGAGCGCTACAAAACTTATCATATGCGCTATAAAATATTTTGCGCTACAAGACATATCAACAAGCGCTGTAATAAGTTTCAAATGCGCTAAGAAATCAATAGCGCTACAATACATATCATATGCGCTACGAAATAGTTCACGGGCGCTACGATATTGTATGCGCTATGGAAAATTTCAAATGCGCTACGATACGCCTTAAGGGCGCTGCAGTATTAAACGCGCTATGAAAATTATTGATTGCGCTACGATAAACTTTAAGGGCGCTAAAACTCAATGTTTTTAAATTAAAACATTAAAAACGTGCGCAAAATGAAATTTTCAACAGACAGGGATTTACGAGACACATACCGGAGGTCCGTAGTGCGCTGGCCGCTGATGACGTCGGATACGCTCGAAACGGTGCAGGTGAACTGGAAGTGCCATGATTATCCACTCAGAGCTCAATATTTGCAAATTTTACTAGGTTAAAATAGAAAATGACATGGAAAATGACATTTTTAACCTATATAATGGAAAAATTGGGGCATTTTATCATATTTTCACATACCAGGGGCAATTTCTTTATCAAATTTTCATTTCATATCTTATCAGGGCAATTTCTTCATATCATAAGTTTCAAACGATAAATCGATATCTTTAAAATCATCAAAATTCAAAATTCAAAAATTCAAAAAAATAAAAAAAATAAAAAAAATTCAAATATCGATTCATCGTTCGCGGGGGCATACACATACATCTATCAACATTTCAAATCAATATTTGGGGCAAAATTTCAAAATTCTTTGAAGTAATGCGTAAAACACATCACTTCAAAGAGGGGCAAAATGTATACACTTAAAAATGGTCGTATCACATTGTCTGGTAATTAATTAAATATTTTTAATATATTTAATTAAAATCTTTTGATTCTATCTACATATAAATAAATTTAAATAATTTATTTATATTGTTCATGATTTCATTTCGATTAAATATTTAATCACCTTTTCATTCTTAATTAATTAAATAAATGTTACAATTTATTTATATTAATATAATCTTAGTTTGAATATTTTATTCAAATAAAGATTAAAATATTATAATTCTTCTAAATATCATTTATAATTAAATATTCCAAAATATTTGATTATTTCTTCTAATCCAATATTCATTTTAAAATCATTTCAAAATTCCTCCAATTCAATTCAAAAATCTATTCATAATTAAATATTTCCAAAAATATTTAATTAAATCTTCTAAATATTTCAAAAATCTTCTAAAGTCATATCACAATTAAATATTTCCAAAATATTTAATTAATTCTTCTATAATTTTCAAAAATCAAAAATCAAATATCAAAAGCAATAAATGAAATTAAATAAATTTAAATATTTATTTAATTTGGGATTTATCTTCAACTCCCGGGAAACAAACTGCCAAAACAGAAAATTAAATTTCTCTGTTCCTGTGTAGGCTTGTTCCCGTGGGTTGAAGACAAGCTTCCATTCTTCTCTCCAACCTCTCAACCTCCCCCATTTTCTTCTCAACCTCTCAATCTCTCACCATTCAAATTTACCAGACAATTCATAGCCATAGATTCTTGCCAGCAAGGATGAAGCCTGCAAAAATCTATAAATACAGCTGCCGGGAGCTCCAAAAGATATAGAATTTGAAGCAAGTAAATTATAGGCAAAATTGCATAGCATTAGCATTCATAGAGCATTCTCATAGCATAGAATCATAGCAATAGCAGTAGAATCATGATACATCTCACTCACAGCCCTTGTGCATAATCACAGCCCCTGTCCATATCCGTATCAATAATTTCACTTTCATCATCATCTAGAATAGTTTTCCTTTGCATACTCGTTCTGCAGCAGCCATTTGGAGAAGCTTACACAATCTGAGAGCCAAAAGCTTCAAAAGAATCTCTGTGGATAGAGAAAAATGGGACGGCACTGAAGAAGATTTTGTTTGTTTTTAATTTAGTTCAATTTCTTTAGTTTAAGGTTTCATTTAGTGTTTTATGTTTTGTTTTACATTTCAATTAAACATCATACACGATCTTAAGATTCTATAAAACCTTTCAAGGGAGAATGAACCGATTCGATCTAGCTTAACTCAAGCCTACCCTCCTTCTAGCGCTAGTTATGTTGATGGGTGTTTTTGCACCTTCTCAAGACAAGCAGTACATAGATGCACTACCTCTCTTGAAAGACAATTTCCTACAACAAGTTACAGAGAATCACCCCAAGGTCTCTCGGGTGTCAAGTAATGACAATGCTAGGAATATCTTAGTGGTTTGATGTGATCTTGTTGGTAATCACAGTGCAGCCTTATGTGTGTTAAGTTGGAAGGGAATAAGCTCTTTGAATGGAGTTTATGAAATTATAAAATTGTGTTCTATTGCTGCAAGTTTAGAACAGTAGTCTAAAATTCCACTTTATCATCAAATTTGGCTTTACAATGTGTAGGGTATGTGCAAGATCATCATGGAAAAAATAGGCCCTTAAGTGGCAAAAATCAAAAAATCAAAGTTAGGAAACTTGACATAAAAATTGAATAAGGTCTATATTATTTTAAAACATGTAAGAATAGAATCTATAGAAATTGAATGTAGTTTCTAAACTACTAGGTTTATTTAAAAAAAAAAAATCTATTTGGTGAAAATTTGAAATTTCAAAGTAGTAGTACTTAAATTCTAGGGAAAAAATAAGTAGGTGTTTGTCTGACCACCCTAACCACAATAAAATGATAATATTTTTTTATAAGATTTTAGATATAAGTAGAGGACTCATGTTCCAATGTGATGCATATTTTTTGTAATTTTTTTCCAAGTAAATAAGTAATTATGAATTTTCTATTAACAACTTTTAAAAAATATAAAAACTCATATGTCCAACCACCTTAACTTGGTCAAAACTTCATGAAATTCATTTTTTTTAATCCTATAGTATGCAAAGCATAGAATGTGACAAATATTTTTGGATTCAGAAATGTGATACTATTTGAAAGCTATAGATGTTTTTCAATCAGTCTATCAATTAGGACTTTTAGTCGTAATTTGAATAGAAAATGAATAATAATTACTTATTAAATTCAAAGTAAAGCATAATTTATATTGGTGGAAAGCTAATAATATCCTTTAAAACCCTTTTTATTTCATCAATTTTGGGTTAAAAAGAAATTGTACCACATATATGATATTGCCACTTTTGGCCCATCATGATCCTACACATACCTTGTAATGATGCTTGAACTTGTCTAAATTACTATTTAAAAGAAAATTCAAAAGGGCGGGGAAGAGAGTGGGTTCCTAAACCTAAAACTACCAATAGACAATGATTATGGAGGATGTCATAGTGGACAACCTTCCCAAAACTAAGTTCCACTTAACCAAAAAAACTCACAGTCTTATGAAACTAGTGCAATCTTCTAAGCTCTATAGATTTTCAATCATTCATTCACCATAAAGCATGAATAAAAGATGGAATTTAAGTGTAGCATTCAATTCATGTTCAAATTAGCTTTACACTACTATTTATCATCAATAAACAACAAAAAACATGAACAAGGAAGGGCATCAACACAGTAGAATTCTTCAATATCAATGATCAACATCTACCAATCTACTAAAAGAAAGCATGCTAAACATACAAAACAACAAAATAACTCTAGTCAAATCTATTAACTATGAAGAGAAGAAACATGAAACATGAAATGAAACTCAATAATCCACCCAAAAGCAATGAATTTCTATTAAAATTTCAGTAGCATGTCTTTACAACAACTCATCTCTCTATTGAAAATGAGAGGAGACCCCCTATTTATAGTGTCCAAAAAGAAGAATGAATGGCCAAGATTTAATCTCATTGTGTGGCCAAGATTCACTATAAATTGGGGTTTCACCTACCCCCAATATTTTACAATATAAAATGCATCTTTATCTTCTAGCCTAATTTTTCTTCTAGTGGCCAACACTATAGCACTTTGTCTTTTAGCTGGTTGCCTTTACTATAGCTATACTATGAGAAATTCATCATCAATAACTAGATTTCCCTCATGCTTGTTCATAGTAGCATATTCCACAAACTTGTCAATTAATGCCTGGAGCTTGTTCCACTCCATTGTATTAGATTGGAGCACTTGGAAGTTCAATTTTATGGATCGACCAGTGATCAAGTCCCAATCCTTGTTGCATTTTGGCATGTTCTTGATCACTTGATCAGATTGGACAAAGGCTCAAGTAGCAAAATCCATAAAGTCTAGTGTCAGTATATATGTGGCTCCACTATCCATCTTCTTGTGGAAGTATGGCCTTATCTTCTTAGGATCTAACTCGATGGTGGGCATATCATAATCTGTCATCATCTTCAGATACTCTTCAAAGGTTGTTCTAATTTCCTTGGCCCAATCTATGTTAAGATCCACTTTATGGAGGACCCATTCCAAGATCTCTTTTCTATGATCGAGGATCAATTTCCATGTTTCCACAAGCCAATGATCATCCTTCACTAGTGCTAGCTCCTTTTCCCAGGATTTATCAGGTATCTTGAGGATAGCCTCAAGTTTGGGATACGTAATTCTATACAACTCTGGGTCCAAGTGAGTGCAGAATTTTCTTATGCCTCCAAGTTGCTTTTGCACTTCCCAAAATTTATTTGTTGTCTGGGCAGCATGGCCAATGCCCATATCTTCGTTATATACCACTCGTCAGAACTAGTCCTCTATAGCCTTAGTCTAATTCTTTCTCCTTTCAAGCTTGCTGATATGATCCTTCGACAGCAGCTAGGGTGGGGCTGTCAAGGTTTTCGGTAGCTCTTCAGCAAAGGACCATTGTTGTATGTAGGTTATCAGATCTGCCACTTGTGCTTTTAATTCCTCCTTAGAGGATTTTTCCTTATTCATTTGATGCACAATGGTAGCAACAGATCCCTGGAGGTGATCAATTTTCTATTCCTAAGTGGTCATCCCCAAGTCAATAGTAGATATTTTATAGCTAACTCCCTCATCCTTATCTATCATTGGAGTAGCTATTTGAACTATCCTTGATCCTGAGGCATCCATTATTATGTGGGATCTGAACCTCGATTTCTTCTCTTTCTTTGTCTTGATCTGTGCTCAAGCCAAGATGGCTTCTAGCCTTTCTTTTAGATCGATAAAGATAGGTGCCTTCTTTTGCAATTGCTTTTCTAGCCACGCAAGCATTTGGGATCCCTCTTTTGGTGATTCACAATCACCTTCCTCCTTTTGGGCGTGTTGGATTTCCATTTCTTCACAACCCATAGCCTCTTGCTATGTCTTTTCTTCAGGTCTTCTTCATCAAAATCTTTAATAAATATAGCCTTTCCCACTAGAGATTCAGTGGTGGCTATGCTTTCCCTGGGGCTATCTTACCCTTTGGATTCCTTTTCTTCTTCTTATTTCCTATGCTCTTCACGACGTTCTGCTTTTGGGCTTCTTCTCGTTTCTATCTCTTATTCAGGCTTGTTCTCTTCTTGATCTTTCTCTTCTTTCTTTGCTTCTTCTTCCCCTATAGGAGGCATTTCCTCATCATGATTAGGGCTTTTATCTTGTTCTTTAGTTGGAGGCTCTATGGTTACCTCTATTTCTTCATCTGTATCCTTCTTCTCCTTAGAGGGTAGTGTTGATGGTGTTTTCTGCACAGCAACAACTCAGACAGAATGTGATATTCTATCTCTCTTGAAAGGTAAATCTCTATCAGCAAGCCTCGAGAGATAACACCAAGGTCTTTAATTTCAAGTCTTGACAATGCATAAACAACCAAGTGATAAATATGAAAATGTTGGTAATCACAAAGGGACCTTACTACAAGAAAATACTAAATCTTAAATTTATCAGATCTAGCAATATGATGATATTTCCAATCCTAAATTTAACCCAAATGATAAAAAAAATAACAAAAGATATAAGGTTTCAAAGAGATTCCTAAATTTTTAAAAAACTACTCCTAAGATTAACAATGCAATTGACAAAACACTTGAAATGGACCAATCCCTCATAAATTGATTTCTACTTGACCCAAATGGATTTGCAATCTTATAGAAATAGTGCAATCTTCTAAGGCATTAAATATTTTCAGATCATGAACATTCATTCAAAACAACCCTATTGCGATCGAAATGAATAAACCTTCACAATTGAACTAGGCTTAATGAATATAAAAGTCTTGACCTAACTTTGTGAAGCAATAACTGTCAGTTGGTTCGAAAGTATGAACGAAGAAGATTAACGCAGCACTTCAAGTACTAATCATAAACACTATCAATTTATCTAAGCCTAACACATTTAAATAGCTTAAGCAATTCCAAGATAGAATCACACGAACCATGCTATATAAAATTCAACACAAGAAGGAGGCACCAAATCATAATGTCTTCACTTGCATTAAATTGCAAAGTAGCAACAATTCTGGTATTTTATTTATAGCACTTGCTTTGGCGAAACAAAACTAACTCCTAACTTTAGCTCTTGCTATCTTGCTAATTCACTCCAAAGAAAAGCTGATTTATCTCTTATTCCTTCATTTTCCACTAAATCTCGAGGAATTCCACCTAGGGTGAATTTCCATGAAAGAAGTGATAATTTGCAAATTTTGGAAAGACAAAGGGACAAAGGAAATTTTGGGAAAATACAGAAGTGAAGGAAATCCATGAAGCAGGAAAGACTTCAGATTTCAACACATTTCAGGAAAAAAAAGAGAACATGGAAAATCGGGGAAATCTGCCAACAAAGGAAAATCCTGAAATTGAAGGAAAACCCGAATGCTAACATTTTCTCATGATTTCACTCAAATTTATCGAAGAATCACAAATTTGAGGAACTTGGGCCTGCAACTGACTCTACTTGGACTCTACAAATCATCTTTAAATTCTATATCACCTTGAAGGAAATTGAAAGAGGCTGTTCATGCCCTAGGCATAAAACCCTAAAACTCCACCATTGACGCATAGGGAACTCGTGCAGGAGCATCCATAGATCACCATAGATTGTTTAGAAGGTCTATCTAGGACAGTCTTTTCTAGGACAACTAAGAAAGCAATCAAATTTAGTTCATTTGGATGTAAGCCTTAATGGAATTTTTAGTTGGGTTTTTATCGAGATGAAAGATCATGTTGAGCATAGAATAGAGTATCATTAGGTTCACAAGCTCCAAAATAAGGTTTTGGATTTTGAGGAATTCTTGCAAATATTTGAAAATGTTGCTCAATTAGAGCTACAAGCGGCCAAGAAGAGCCCAAGGGAGAGTATAACTATTTTAAGGACCCTATTTATGGAATTCCTCGGCATTGGAGTAGGGTTGGAAGCATTTGTTATGTTTTGAAGTTTTGTGAATTCAAGAAAAGCAATTGTGTTTGGAAGAGAATTTTTTGATTTTTGCATTGAAGTGAGCTTTTAATGGATTAATCATGGTGTTGTAACTTGTGTAGAATGTAGTGTAGTAGTTATCCAAGCATTGTGTGACATTAGGTAGTTTCTTTATTCAATTTCAAGCTTTGCTTGTAAATAGTTTGGTTTCCATACTGTTGCTGGTCTGAACCAGGCAGTTTTGTGAAAAATGGAGTGTTAGTTCACTTTCCCACTGCACAAATTGTACGACCCTTTGGGAACAGTGACTAGACTCCATGTATGTACATATGGTAGGGTTTATGGTTTTTGAAAACACAGGAGCTACTATGGAAGTCTTTCCCTAGGCGAGCCAGGAAGAGTCCAGCTAGGGAAGACAAAAAGTGTAGAGCACTTGATTTGTAGGGGTGTCCATTTCCTAAAAAATCACGGTGTGGAGAGGGTAGGTAAGTACTTTTCCAAGACATAGCATGGAGTAGGAAGCACCATCAATCCATCTGGTGTGAGGAATATCTAACAGTTTGCAGTGAGGTCAGGGAAGGGTTTGTATAGGCCTAATTTTGCCAAATTGTGGGTTAGGACTTTGTACGAACAGCTGAGACCCAAGACCCCAAAAATATTTGAGAGGTGTGCTTATGAACCAGGAATCATAAGAAAAAATTGGGTGTTCTTTGGAAAGTTTTAGAGAACTAACCTGATTTCTCGGAGAAGGAGGCCTAATTGGGGCTCCTAGGGCTAGTAGCCTTTTTAGGCATAAATGAGGGTTTGGTGAAAGTGACCCACAGATGGAGCTAGGTGGACTCCGAATACACTTAGTATGATGGATTAAGGACCTTAGAAGCATCTCCACACCCCTGCAAAACTATATCCAAGAGTTTGGAGGATTAGTAGCCTTTAGAGTGGATTAAGGGCTAAGGCAAGGGTTTCAAGTTTGCACCAATCCTAGCTTGGTAGGAGGATCTTTAGTGATAGTTGGGTTGGAAAAAGGAAACCAGGTGACCCTAAGAAGGAAGAGGTCCTATAGGTTGCAAGTGGTGGAGTGAGACACCCTAGAGGTCTTCCAAGCAAGATCCAGAGCATGAATCAGTGATTGATTCATCCAAACTCCCTATCAGATTGGTATCAGAGTAGCAAAATATTTGGGATAGAATAATATATGTCAAAGATTGAGTCTAGTGGTTCTACTAACATGGTACCAAATACAGAATTGGAAAAGAAGGTCGAAAAATAGGAGGAAGACAATAGGCTATTGAGGGAAAGAATAGCTCAACTTGAGCAAGCAATGGATAATGTGCAAACCAAGACCGATGAGGTTAGTGTTAGGTTGGAAGGTAGGGTACCAAAGAAAGAAGAGGTTGCAGAGGAAGAGAAGATCCCTGAACCTGACCCTGTTTTGCAAGAAGAGCCTTTCTTGAAGGCATTGAAGGCTTTGAGTGGAAAAGCACTTGAAGGCATACCATTGTTTAGTGGGAAAATGGAAGCTGATCTAGTCATGGATTGGATAGAGGGAATGGAAAACCATTTTGAATGTGATGGAGTCACTAAAGCACAGAAGGTGAAGGTGGCAAAGTCAAGATTAAGAGGTTCTTCCTTGACATGGTGGAAGTTCATTCAGACATAGAGAGAAAAGGAAGGCAAGAAGCCTATTTCTACTTGGAATGGAATGGTTGCCAAAGTCAGAGAAGCATACATGCCAGATGATTATGAAATTTAGTTGTACAAGAAAAGACAGAGCTTGAGACAAAGAGACCAAGATGTAAATTCCTATACGGAGGAGTTCCAAAAACTTTGCATGAGGTCTAATGTATATGAGGATGAAAATCTTAAGGTGGCTAGATACCTTAACGGTTTGAAGTGGAACATTCAAGAGGAGATGACTCTTCTAAGTCCCAAAATAGTGCACCAATGCTATCAATTGGCTATAAAGATTGAAGAGAGGAGTAAGAGAAAACAAGACCAGGCTTCTAAGAGTAGAGGAAAAGGCATAGATCAAAGAGGACATAGAGGTGGATACCAAGGTAGAGGGACTGAACAAAGAAGTCAGGGAGAGTTTAAACTCACAGAACATGGAAGTGAAACAACTTCTAGAGGAGGCTATGGAAGAGGTAGAGGACCTCAAGGAGGTTCAAATAAAGGAAGAGGAGCAGGCAGAAGTAACTCATACTTTGCTAGTACAAAGTGTTACAACTGTGGTCAAGTAGGTCATCCAACTTATAGGTGCCCGGAGAAAGCATCTTCATCAATTACATAAATAAGAGTAGCATATGCTCAAGAGGACACCATGAGTATCAAGTCACCAGAGGTTAGTCACATTGAGTCAGAAATGGGGGAGAACTTGATGTTTAGCAGGGTTCTAATCAAACAACCTGTCAAAGAGGAGCCAAAGCAAAGGAGAGCCTTATTTAGGGTAAGATGCAAATACTTGGGAAGGTGTGCAAGGTTATAGTGGATTCAGGATCTACTGATAATATTATCTCTGAGGAGGTAGTGAGAAAGTTGAAGTTGGAGAAAGTACCCCACACTAGCCCTTATAAGGTGACATGGTTGAACAAAGGGCAGAGTGTAGCAGACAATGGTGAAGTTCTCCATTGGAGGGTACAAGGACAAGTTGATTTGTGATGTGTTTCCCATGGATGCATGCCATCTTCTATTGGGCAGACCATGGCAGTATGACAGAGGATCCATCTATGATGGAAAGGAGAACAATATCTCATTCAAGAAGGATGGAAAGACATTCAAATTGTAGTCACTATTAGATGATGAAGAAGGACAGTCAAAGACCCCTAGTGTCTTGTTAAGTAATGGAAAGGAGTTTATCAACACTCTACAACAAGGAGGGGAAGGATATGTGGTCATGGTGCAACCCAAGGAGGAAGATAAGACTAAGAAAATAGTCATACCAGGAGCAATCCAGAAGTTGCTTGAACAGTTCAAGGATATAGTTAGTGATGGATCACCAGCAACCTTACCTCCAAAGAGAGCCATCAGTCATCAAATTGACTTCATACCAGGGGCTTCATTACCAAACAAAGCAGCTTACAAGCTTACACTAGATCAGAACTTAGAAGTAGCTAGACAAGTGTAGGAGTTGTTAGACCAAAGACTAATTAGGAAGAGCATCAGTCTGTGTGCAGTACCAGTGGTCTTAGCAACCAAGAAAGGTGGTAAGTGGAGACTTTGCACTGACTCTAGGGCTATAAATAGAATTACAATCAGATATAGGTTCCCCTATTCTAGGATTGAGAGTTTGATGGATTGTCTTGGAGGAGCTCAGTATTTTACCAAGTTGGATCTCAAGAGTGGATACCAACATATCAGAATCAAAGATGGGGATGAGTGGTAGACATCCTTCAAGACAACTGATGGGTTATATGAGTGGAGAGTTATGCCATTTGGCCTCTCCAAATGCCCTAGCACATTCATGAGGGCTCATGAATGAAGTGTATGGAAAAATTTCTACACTTGAGGTATATTTATGGTGGTATATCTAGATGATATACTCATCTTTTAGCAAGACAGCTGAGAAAAGAACATCTACAAAAGCATGTGGAGTTGGTTCTTAAAATATTGCGGAGAGGAGAGGTTAGCCATCAGCTTTAGAAAAGTGAGTTCTTGAACAAAGAGCTTGTGTATTTGGGGTTTGTAGTATCCCAAGGATCATTGAAGATGGAACCAAGCAAAGTGGAAGCTATCCTAAATTGGCCTACACTAACCACAGGAACTGAGGTAAGGATTTTTCATGGGTTAGCTCAATCTTATAGGAAGTTTATAAGGAACTTTAGTGGCATATGTGTACCAGTACTTGATACAATCAAAGGTGGCCTAAAAAGTAAGTTCAAATGGACTCTTGAAGCTGAGAAGGGTTTTGAGAAACTGAAACAAGAAGTGGCAACTCAACCAATCCTTTTGTCACTTAGTTTTGATAAGTTATTCATTGTGGAATGTGATGCCAGTGGAATTGCAGTAGGAGGAGTACTAAGCTAGGAAGGCAGACCTATAGCTCTCTTTAGTGAAAAGCTCAATGAAGCTAAGAAAAAGTATTCTACCCATGACTTGGAACTGTATGCTCTAGTATAGTCACTTAGAAAGTGGAGGCATTATCTGCTACCTAAAGAGTTTGTAGTATTTACTGATAACCAAGAACTTAGCTACATCAACACACAAGAGAAGTTGAGCAATAGACATTTGAAATGGATGGAATACCTCCAAGCTTTCACATTTACTATCAAACACAAGAAGGGATAGTTGAACAAGGTGGCAGATGAACTAAGTAGGAGGTTGCTGACAGTGCAAGTGATACAAATAAAGAGCATTGGGATAGAGAGTTTCAAGGATCTCTATGGAGAAGATGAAGACTTCTCGGAGGCATATAAGGTATGTTCTGATTTTCAGAATCCCTTTCATAGTCAATTCTCAAAGTATACATTGCAGAGTGGAATTTTGTTCAAGGGGAATCAGTTATGTGTTCCAAAAGGTTCAATGAGAGAGAATCTTATCCAAGAGAAGCACAATGGTAGTCTTAGTGGTCATTTTGGTATCAACAAGATAATAGAATTAATGCAGAGGAGTTCTATTATTGGCCCAAATTTACAAAGGGATGTCGGAAGGTATGTGGGCGATTATTGTAGTTTGTATGAAAGCCAAGGAGAGCTAGCAATGCACAGGTTTGTATCAACCTCTACCATTCCCAATAGACCATGGGAATGTGTTAGCATGGACTTTGTGGTTGGAATCCTAAACTAAAACTGAGGGTTTGATAGTGTACATGTGGTGGTGGATAGGTTTAGCAAAATGAGTCATTTTATTCCTTGCAAGACCTACCCATGATGCTAGCTATATTGCTCATCTTTCTTCAAAGAGATTATGAGGATCCATAGTTTCCGTGAGAATTGTCTCAAGCGAGGGATGTAAAAAGGTCATGAGTCATTTTTGGAAGACTCTATGGAGCAAATTAGGTAATAACCTGTCTTTTGGATCAGCCTACCATCCTCAGACCGATGGACAAACTGAGGTGATAAATAGAGTGTTAGGTAACCTTTTTAGATGCCTAACCAAGGAGTATGGACAGACATGGGACTTGGTCATATCACAAGCTGAATATGCCTACAATGACAGTGTGAATCAGACCACAGGCAGAAGTCCTTTTGAAATAGTGTATGGAATGCACCCAAGAGGTGTGTGTGAGCTTGGAGATTTAGGAGCTATGGAGCATAGGAGTGGCCATGCTGAAGATTTCTCTCAGACCATGAAGGAGATTCAAGAGCAAGTGAAGAAGACAATTATAGAGGCTACTCACAAGCTGAAAGCTAAGGTGGATATGTCTAGGAAAGATCTACAATTTGCAGTAAGGGACTATGTCATGGTCCATCTCAACAAATCTAGGTTACAGAAAGGCACATCAACCAAGTTACAGATGAAGAGAGTGGGACCATGTCAGGTGTTAGCAAAATATGGGAAGAATGCCTACAAGGTGGAGCTACCTGCAGGCTTAGGCATTTCTCCAGTGTTTAATGTGGCTGATTTGATCAGGTATAAAGGACCAGTAACTAACTTGGATTAGAAAAGTGTGGATGTCTTGAAGGATGTGAGTAACATAGACTTACCTCCTAAAGACAAGCTGCAAGTAGAGAGGATATTGGAATCAAGGGTGAAGAAGTCTACTTGGCATAAGGAATACATGTAACATCTCATCAAATGGAAGGAAAAACCAGAATCTGAGGCTACATGGGTGGATGAAGCCCAGATCAAGAAGCAAGGTATTGATTTATCTCTGATCTCTCCCCACATTCCTTAGTGTTTGTGCAAAGGGGGGAGAATGGTGCAAGAGCACCCATAGATCACCATAGATTGTTTAGAAGGTCTGTATAGGACAACCTTGTCTAGGACAACTAAGCAAGCAATCAAATTTAGTTCATTTGGATGTAAGCCTTAATGGAATTTTTGGTTGGGTTTTGATCAGATGAAGGTCATGTTGACCATAGAATAGGTATCATTAGGTTCTAGCTAAAAATAAGGTTTTGGATTTTGAGGAATTCTTGCAAATATTTGAAAATGTTGCTCAATTAGAGCTACAAGCGGCCAAGAAGAGCCCAAGGGAGAGGATAACTATTTTAAGGACCCTATTTATGGAATGCCTTGGCATTGGAGCAGGGTTGGAAGCATTTTGCTAAGTTTTGAAGTTTTGTGAATTCAAGAAAAGCAATTGTGTTTGGAAGAGAATTTTCTGATTTTTGCATTGAAGTGAGCTTTTAATGGATTAATCATGGTGTTGTAACTTGTGTAGAATGTAGTGTAGTATTTATCCAAGCATTGTGTGACATTAGGTAGTTTCTTTATTCAATTTCAAGCTTTGTTTGTAAATAGTTTAGTTTCCATACTGTTGCTGGTCTGAACCAGGCAGTTTTGTGAAAATGGAGTGTTAGTTCACTTTCTCACCATACAAATTGTACGGACCTTTGGGAACAGTGACTAGACTTCATGTATGTACATATGGTAGGGTTTAGGGTTTTTGAAAACACAGGAGCTACTGTGGAAGTCTTGCCCTAGGCGAGCCAGGAAGAGTCCAGCTAGGGAAGACAAAAAGTGCAGAGCACTTGATTTGTAGGGGTGTCCATTTCCTGACAAGTCACGGTGTGGAGAGGGCAGGTAAGTACCTTTCCAAGACATAGCATGGAGGAGGAAGCACCATCAATCCATCTGGTGTGAGGAATATCTAACAGTTTGTAGTGAGGTCAGGGAAGGATTTGTATAGGCCTAATTTTGCCAAATTGTGGGTTAGGCCTTTGTACGGACAACTGAGACCCAAGACCCCAAAAATCTTTGAGAGGTGTGCTTATGAACCAGGAATCATAAGAAAATATTGGGTATTCTTTGGAGAGTTTTAGAGAACTAACCTGATTTCTCGGAGAAGGAGGCCTAATTGGGGCTCCTAGGGCTAGTAGCCTTTTTAGGCCTAAATGAGGGTTTGGTGAAAGCGGCCCATAGATGGAACTAGGTGGACTCCTAATACACTTAGTATGATGGATTAAGGACCTTAGAAGCATCTCCACACCCCTGCAAAACTATATCCAAGAGTTTGGAGGATTAGTAGCCTTTAGAGTGGATTAAGGGCTAAGGCAAGGGTTTCAAGTTTGCACCAAGTCTTGGCTTGGTAGGAGGATCTTTAGTGATAGTTGGGTTGGAAAAAAGAAACCAAGGGACCCTAAGAAGGAAGAGGTCCTATAGGTTGCAAGTGGTGGAGTGAGACACCCTAGAGGTCTTCCAAGCAAGACCCAGAGCATGAATCAGTGATTGATTCATCCAACCTCCTACTCGAGGCAGCTTGGGATTCAGGCTACTCAACTGCTAGGTTCTCCCAAAGGTTCGTTATGGTCCATAAGCAAGCTACCTCATGATGCAAATGAAAAATAAAGCTCAAAACTCACTTGGGGGAATCATCAATCAAACAATATCAAGCAACCCTAGCCCCAGACGTTCAAACATACAAAAATTCAAACCCCAAGCATGCCCAGGACATAAAGAATCACTCACATGTTATCAATCAAAAGCAGGGAAATAGGTACATACCATTGATAAAATGAAAGCCAATTATTACAATGACAAACAACAATCCTGAATGCCCGAGCAAGCTACAACAACTATGACACCCAGAAAATGACTACCAAATCCCACAATTCGGAGGTTCAACATGCCAAATCTAGCCAAGCATTCAAGATCAAGCACTTTAGTTCAATTAGAGAGTGAATGATAAAACATAATGGCCCCTTATTCACAAAAATTGATTAAATACCTCACTCAGAAGTCGTAAAAATAATCATAAATGCAATCAACATGACCACCAAAACCGAACGCGGGAATCCAACAAGACAAAAGACATTCAAAAAAATCTGGCCACCACAGAGTTCCAAGAAGACCTGAAAATTTTGAACTACCACACAAGGTAGACCAAATCAGACCAAGAGAGGATCTGGGAAATTCCGTGAGGAGCGGATTTTCTCGAAAGTAACCAAAAACCCAAAAATTGTCCAAAACACTAGATTTTCAAAGTGCTTCCAAGAAGGGGGGCATTTGCATGAATAGGATAATCATTCAAGCACATGCAAAGGTTAAAAAACCTCAAAATAACAAGGTCCAAAAAACCAAAAGCAGAAAAAAAAGAGGGTCCCTGCTTTCAGTGTGGCATGTGTGCAAAAATTGCACACCAAATGGTGACTCTGCTAGGGAAATGCTCCAGAGCATTTCAATGACAAATTGGAATCAAGAACCCAGAATCTCTGGTTTCAGTCCTTGCATTAGGCCATCAATTCGGTAGAATTTCAAAACTTAGAGATAAGCAAATCAATCTTGTATTAGGGTCAAAGTGTGTGCATATGTGTTCATTCCACTTTCCTCTGTTGCAACAAGGATCAACTTTGGGTTGACTAGGTTATATAAGGATTCTAACTACAAAAGCAACCTGGATAGAGCCTAGCTGCCAGTCAGGCATCTATAGCCCTGGCGAGGTTATCGTTGTGATTCCCCCCAAGCATAGCTCTACTGCCAGCCAGGCATCCATAGCCCCAGTAGAGATACTTGGATACTACTAATAAGTTGAATTCATTCTTTGATTTTCAATATTTTTTCTTTTTCTTCTTTTTGATAGTTCTTTTAACCTTTTCACTTTTTCAGTTCAACCTGTGAACAATGAAGTTCACAGTCAAGGCTGAGAACCACAGTGGCACTAAAGCAGAATATAGATTTTTCACCTAAATAGACCTCATAGGAGCCCCTTGCAACCTTGGAATTTAAAAGATCTGTGTAAAAATATAAGACCCAAGTACATTCCAGATTTAACTTAATCCCCTAGCTTATCCACTCAAAACACTCAATACATATGACACCGAATAGAAGGCTTTCACCAACTGACTCTAGAAAAAATATTTGAAGTTTGTAAAAGAAATACTCAGAACAATTCTGGATAATAATATGATTGCAATCTTTTGAGGGTGCAACATCGAGAAGAAAAACCTCAAAAGCAAGAATGAGCAAAAAAACCAAAGTGAAGAAGCAAACCTAAACTAACCAAAACAAGACAAAACAAAATTTAAAAAAAAAAGCAAAAAGGGAAACCCTACTCTAACCAAAGCAAAGTAGAGAACACCAAATAGAAAAGAAACATAATCTAACTATATACAAGGAAATAGTTGTAAACAGATCAAGATTCGAAATAATGCTTCAAGTACTTCCCATTGACAAGCAGCGGGATATCTTCCCCAGTGAGAGTTTTCAAATGAAAAGCATTATCTCACAGGATCTCTGAAATCTAATAAGGGCCAAGCCAAAGTTTGTCAAATTTACCATGCTCCCCTTTTTAGTCATGGGCTTTATCCCAGTAGAGAACCAAGTCAAAAATCCTAAAGGCCTTTACCTTGGCTCTTCTGTCAAACCACCTTTTGACTATCCCCTGATGTTTGGAAAAAATTTCAAGGGCCTCATCTCTTTTCTCCTCAAGGTTTAACAACTCAGCAAGTCTAGCCTCACATTTATCCCCTTCATCATAATATTCATTAATGAATTGTAGGGTGGGGATTTTTAACTAAATAGGAAACATGGGTTCTAACCCATAAACCAGGTGGTAAGGGGATATTCCTATGGAAGTCTCGTGCCTTGTACGATCTGCCTAGAGAGAAAATCTAAGTTGGGTGTGCCAATCCTTAGGATTTCTTTCTAACAAATTGCAAATAATAGTCTGGATATTTTTATTGGAAGACTCAGCCAAACCATTACCCTAAGGGTAATAATTGGATGCAAAATTAATTATAATTCCATGATCAAAGGCCTAGTTAGAGAATTTCAATGATTCAAATGCAGGACCATTATCACAAACCAAAGACATAGGACATCCAAAATTATTAATAGTACCCGATTTGATGAAATTGATTACCACCTTAGAAGTACATTGCTTGCAAGCAAGAGCCTCAGTCCATCTCGTGAAATAATCAATAATAGTGAGAATATACCTATGACCTTCAGAGGAAGGCGGATTGATTGGACCTATGAAGTCCATTCCCCACTGCACAAAAGGTTTTACCTCAAAGACTATTTGAAGTGGGAGTGTTGCATACTTCTCTCTGGTTGTTATAGTCTGACACACATGACAAGTTCTGACATGGTTGTGTGTGTCTTTGAACAATGTGGGCCAATAATAACCAACTCTTAGAATTTGATTCGCTGTAGAAGGTGCAAATCCATGGCCTGTACCATATCTGTTGTGAAATTCCACCATTACTCTTTCTGATTCTGCTTTTCCTAGGCACCTTAAGTAAACACCATCATGATTTTTCTTATATAGAACAACTCCCTTTAGCATGAAACTGTCACTCTTCAAACGTAATTCCCTTCTCTATACTACATTAAGATGGTCAGGACACCTTTGAGTCAGGAGATAGTGATATCATACCATTCTCTAGGAGAAACATCTTCTAGATTGTAATGTTGGGCTGGAAGATCAGGGCCTATTTCTGCCATTTTCCTTGTAAGTCCTTTCCCTCTTACCAGCTTCATAGGCTGAATCTCAATATTGTATTCCTGTAACATAGTCACCCACTTAGCTCTGTGCTCTCCCAGCTCATTTTGCATCAATAGCAGCTTGACTGTTGGATCAAGAACTATTGCAAAGACCTTGTTCCTAAGAATATAGTGTCTAAATTTCTTCACAGCCTTGACTAAGGCATAAGCTTGCTTCTCCACACTTGGGTACCTTAGTTCTGCAGCTTTCAATGGTGTGCTCATAAATGCTATGGGATGTTCATTTCCTCAATCCAGCTTTTGGGTCAACATAGCAGCACATGAGTGATCAGAAGCAAATGAATATATATATATAATGGCTTAGCATAATCAGGACTCACCAAAACTGGAGCTTCAACAATATCCCTTTTAATCTTCACAAATGCTTCCTTAGCTTCTACACTCCATTCAACTTTAGCTTCCTACTTCAACATTGCATTCAGTGGCTTGACTATTTCTGCAAATCTAGTGATGAACTTCCTTACAAAGTTGATTTTTCCAAAGAATGATTTCATTTCTTTCTTGCTAGCAAGTGGTTGGATCTTGAGTATAGCTTCCACTCATTCAGGATCAATGGCAATTCCTTTCTCAAAGATAACGTGCCCCAACAAATTTCCTTTTGTAACCCCAAAGATGCATTTCTTTGGATTGAGAGATATGCCAAACTCTCTACACTTCTGAAACACTTTGCACAAATCTGCTATATGATCACCTCTCTTTTTGGAGAAGACTATCGAATCATCCATATAAATAATTATGCATTTACCAATTATGTCATTAAAAGCAATTTCTATGGCTCTCTAGAAGGTGGGTCCAACATTGAACAAACCGAAGGGAATCCTCTTGTAAGAAAAAGTACCCCACTTGGTGGTGAAAGCAATTTTATGTATGTCCTCATACTGTACCATAACTTGATTGTATCCAGAATAGCCATCCAAGAAAGACATCATTTGGGATCCATTGACAATCTGAAGTACTTCATCCAGCGAGGGTACTGGGTAATTATCTTTTTTTGATGCTCTATTAAGGTTTCTAAAATCCACACAGAGTTTGATTTCACCATTATTTTTTCTTACAAGAACCAAGTTTGCAACCCAGGTTGAATGTCTAACTGGGAATATGATTCTGGCAGATAGTAGCTTCTACACTTCCTTTTGAATTACTAGTTCCAGTAGAGCATTGATTGGCCTCTGCCTCTGCCTGAAGGGTCTTACTCTTGGATTGAGAGGGATAGTGTGAGTTATAATTGATGTATCATAGGTTTTCAAGTCCTCATAACTCCATGCTATTACATCCTGATATGTATGTAATGCATCAATTATTCCTTTCCTTTCTTCTGGAGTACACACATTGCCAATGAAGAAAATTTTTACATCATCTTGAGTCCCCATATTATACTTTTCACATTGTCCGATGGACTCTTTTTTGGCATCTTGTTCTCGATCTCATTATCTAGATCAAAAATACTTTCCCTGAATTGCACCATTCCTCACGGGAATAGTAGTCTTAGGATTAATTGCCCCTTCAAATCCATCTTTGCTTCTTGGAGTTGAGTCCTCATCAATAATACGAGAAAGACGTGACTTGGTAAAATCCAAAATATGTTTATCATCTTCAAATGCCTAGAAATTGGTAGCGTTAGCCGGTACTAAAGGTGGGGATTAGTTCACCGTGGCTTCCTCAATCAGGAAAGAGACAAAGGTTGTAGCAATGTATGAACACTTTTGAGCAAGGGAGTTAGTTGTTTAGTTTGCTACGTGGGATCCAATTGAATGTTGAGGCATCAAATCCTTCAATAAGGTCTCTCATACTCTATGCCTATAGATTCCAATTAGTATTTTGTCATGACATAGGTGCTCTTGACTTGTTTGACCATAACAAAAAAGTCCCCAAAGACTTGCAAAATATTAACCTTTTTCTTTAGTGCCATGAGAAACCCATGAATCAAAGCCTCATTCTTCTACATTATTCGTACAATGAAATTGATGTCTATGAGCAACAAAGAAAGTTTTACCTCTTGGACTGATTAGCTCAAATCATGCCCCAGCTCCTTGCTTTGATTTGGATCTGTCAAATCTTAAAGTCCAACAATCAGTAGTTGTAGACTTCCTTGATGTATCTCTTGCACTGTTGCTACTGGAGGGTTCTTCAGAAAGCATCACTTTCTTTCCTTTAGGATCCTCTTGAACATTCTGGATATTAATTTTGACTGCTAGAGTGGGGTTGATACACTTCTGTATATTTGTTCTACTGTAGCCTAGCACAAGCAACAGTCCAATTTTGAATGGGAGGCATTATGAACCCTACACCAATTTGGCAAGAGTAATTCTCCAAAATTCATTCCTCTATCCAACTGAACCTAATCTTTAATACACTTTTTAATGAATTCCTAGAAACTATCCAACAAGCTAAGTTGATTATCTTCAAGGACATCATCACTTATTAGTTCCACCAAGGCTTCAGTACCACTGGATTCAGCTGTGAGATCAATAGGTGCAACATGTAATATAAGGATTTCTTTTCCATCAGATTCCTCAAAAGGGGTCACAAGTATGTAATTGCCCATGCTCACCTCTAATATCAGAATCTCATTCGAAGTATTCTGATATTCTGTAAGCATATACTTCATCCTGGGCTCCCTTTCAATCCTAATCTGATTTGGCACTCCCTTCTAGGGAAGCCACATATGAGAGTGATTAGTTGATACATATCCATTCAAGGCCCTAGCAAAGTCTCTTCCCAAGATTAGACTGTAAGCATCAGGTATATCAGCCACCTGTATATTAATAACCTATTAAATTCTAGGGTCAGTGGTAACCTGCATATGAATCATGTTCAACTCCCCTACAACATTAACCTCAGTTCGATCCAGTTGTGTAACTTTATTTTGGGAGTCCGTAGGAGTGATACCTAAGGTTCTACAAACACCAAAAGGCATTACATTGGTAGAAGCACCTGAATCTAACAAATTGTGTAGGTTTTTACCAAATATGCAGACAAAGATGAGAAATGGAGGAGTGTCTGTTTTCCCTTGGAATAGGGTCAAGAGAGTATCCACCTAAGCAACTTGAGTTTTGTCCTTCTCTTTCCCTTTATCTCCAAGTGGTATATGAATCTGATTATGAATCTAATTCTGCCCTTTTACTAGTTGGGAACTGAATGTTTTATTAACACTCTCACTGACTGAATTATCTTGTGATACTGAGCTAGCATTGTAAGCTTCTAAAACTGCATTTCTAATAGTTGGAACTCTCAATAATTCATATGCAGAGAGGCTTACCTTTAGCTTCTTGAGTTCTTCTACAACATATATGGCCATTTGTTCCGTACTTAGATCAGTAGGGGCCTCTTTGGAACATTCCACCACCCCATCTTTTCTTGCTTCAAAACTCTTTCCTTTTGATGGATCAATTTGTGCTTGTCCTTCCTTTGATAGGTACTATTTAGGCACATGAGGATATAGTGGATTATTACTAGCATTGGGATCTGGAGGTGTGGTGAAGTTGTTTGGAGGAATGAAAGTGGTGAAGAGGCTTCCAACCTGTGGACGTCTATGTGGTAGGTCCCTCAGATCATATTTCTTAACAAGCCTCTAGAAGGTTTGTACCTCTTCAACATAAGCTTCTTCTTCATCCATGGGGCCATTGTCATTCACTAGATTTTCATCAAAAAACTATGTAATCTCATCTCCATTGCACACCTGATCCGCCTCTTTTGTCAGTTGGTTTGATTCCTCTTCGGGCACATTTTCCTTGCTCTATGGAAAAGGAGCATGATTTAATACCAACACTGATAAATCATAGGGAGTAGATGGCACCATTTCCTAACTACTTGCATTAATCTCCACTTCATACTAAAAAATTGAAGCTGTTGTCTGGAACTCTTGACAATCTAACTCAAAATGTTGACTTGTTTTATGGAGCCTACACCATCCTGATAAAGCAGCCTCAGCTAAATATACACCACTTGGAAGCTTCTCTTGATTGATTGGCTGATCCAATGGGGTGGGAATACCTCCATTGTTATGCCTTGTATTCCAAGTCTTGTTTTGTCTAGGTGGTTGTCTCTTGTCAAACCCTTGTCCACCAGCTTGACCCCTATCAAATTTTTGGCCTAAAGATTGTCCTTTATCATAATTTTTTCCTTTATCATTATTATATCCTATGTCATTAGTATATCCTCTTTCGTTATTGTATCCTCTTTCAGGATGTTGCCCACTATCAAAATGTTGTCCTTGTTGATTTTCCCAATTTTCTCTGCTATGATTGGACTGCATACTTCTTTAAGTAGCTTGCAACTGACTGTTCTGGTTCCTCAAATAAGTTACCTCCATATTCAGCTTCTTCACTTGTTCATTTAGTTCATCCAGTCTCTCCTTGTTAGGATTTCTATATGGAGGCTGATTCGCATTATTTTGGGGATATCCTACTACAGTATTGGCATTCAACGATTGGTTCAATACTTCAGAATTCTATAGATATGTGGAAAAACTAGCCTAAGGTTGTGGATGAAGAGTATGATTTACATTTTGCTGAGGGTAGCTAATGGTGGGTGGAACTTGACTCATAGGAGCTCCTGGGTGAGGGACCAGAGGCAACTAAGGTATTGGATTCATGATAGGAGTGTGATTAGCAAGAGCCTGATTGAGAGCTGAGACTTGCCCAGGGTGAGTAGCGGGTCCTAATGACGGTAAAGGACCAGATAGGTGTTATCTTAAAGCAGTGATAACCTTCACAGCCTTTGTGTATGCATCAAGTAGGGTATTAGGAGGGTTGTTTCTCCATTTCATGAAAGTGGTTGTTAGACTGTCAAGTCCCTCATAATAGACTTCTAAAGTAGTGGGCTCATCAACAACATAAGGAGTCTCCAGTCAGGTATAGGCACAATGAAACCTGTTATTAAAGGACCCTATAGGCTCATGGACTTCTCTCTTAACATTAGTGAACTAAAGATAAAGCTCATTGGGACTAATGAGAATCCTAAAATTCTGCAAAAATGTAGTCTCTAGTTCAGTCCAATTCTGAATAGAATCAGCAGGAAAATGATTATACCAGTAGAATGCATCTTCCCCCAAGGAATAAGGAAAGAGCCTACATGCTACATCCTCATGATTGATTCCTCTATCCTTAAGGCTAGTCTGAAAGATCTTGATGTGTTCCTCAACAATTTTATTGGGATCATTAACATGGAACCAGGGCAAAAGTGTTAGGGTTCTTGGGCATGACAGTATGAGTGAAGAGTGAAAGTCAATGGAGATGAGTTATTAGCTAGGAGAAAACCAACGGGTGGAGGTGGGGGTGAGTAATGGCTAATCTATGGCTGGTGAAATTTCGAATGGGAATAATCCCTCGAATCAGATGAAGCTGGAACTTGATGAAGATATGAGGGATGATGGAGGCGATGGAGGTGGTTGGGTGGATGATGATTCTCCTTTTGCTAGTCCTTCTTGACCTAGTATGGGCTGGTAATTCTTGAAATTCCTCCTCCCCTAGAGTAGATTTGGTTCTTCTTATAAATCTTTTAGGAGAGATGGCAGACAGAAATAGATCCAGCTTGCTTATTCAGGCCCTCCTTCTAGCACCAATCTATTGATGGTGTTTTCTGCATAGCAACAACTCAGACATGATGTGATATTCTATCTCTCTTGAAAGCTAAATCTCTATCAACAAGCCTCAAGAGATAACCCAAAGGTCTCTAATGTCAGGTCTTGACAATGCATAAACAACTCAGTGATAAATGTGAAAATGTTGGTGATAACAAAGGGACCTTACTACAAGAAAATACTGAATCTTTAAATTTATCAGATCTAGCAATATGATGATATTTCCAATCCTAGATTTAACCCAAATGATAAAAGGAATAGCAAAAGATATAAGGTTTCAAAGAGATTCCTAAATTTTTAAAAAGCCTCTAAGATTAACAAGTACAAATGACAAAACACTTGAAATGGACCAATCCCTCAAGAAAGCGGTTGCATACATTGAGGATGGTTGTAATCTTGTAGAAATAGATTCTGCAATCTTCTAAGGAATTAAAGATTTTCAGATCATGAACATTCATTCAAAACAACCCTATTGCGATCGAAATGAATAAACCTTCACAATTGAACTAAGCAAGTAATGAATATAAAAGTCCAGGCTAACTTTGCAAAGCAACTAACAATCAGTTGGTTGTTAAAAGTATGGACCAGAGATTGTTGCAACACTTCAAGTACTAAATCATAAACACTATCAATTTATCTAACATTAAACCTAACACATTTAAATAACTTAAGCAATTCCAAAGATAGAATCACAAGAACCATGCCAGATAAAATTCAACACAAGAAAGACACCAAATCACAATGTCTTCACTTGCATTAAATTATCCAAAGTAGCAACAATTGCAGTATTCTGTTACAACACTTGCTTGCTTGAAAACAAAACTAACTCCTAACTTTAGCTCTTGCTATACTGCTTAATTCGCTCCAAAGAAAAACTATCTCTTATTCCTTCATTTTCCACTAAATTTTGAGGAATTCTACCCAGGACGGATTTCCATGAAAGAAGCGATAATCTAAAAATTCTAAAAGATGAAGGGGACAAAGGGAATTTTGGGAAAATCTAGAAGTGAACGAAATTTGCGAAGCAGGAAAGACTCTAGATTTAACACATTTTTGGGAAAATGGAGAGAACATGGAAAATCGGGGAAATCCGCCAGCGAAGGAAAATCCCGAAACTGAAGGAAAACCTGAATGTCGACATTTTCTCATGATGTGACTCAAATTGATCGAACAATCACAAATTTGAGGAACATGGGACTGCAACTGACTCGACTTGGACCTCCTACAGATCATCTTTAAATTCTAAGCTCACCTTGAAGGAAATCGAAAGGAACTAGTGATGCCCTAGGCATAAAACCCTAAAACTCTGACATTGATGCATAGGGAACGCTTGGGATTCAGGCTACTCAACTGCTAGGTTCTCCCAAAGGTTCGTTATGGTCCATAAGCAAGCTACCTCATGATGCAAATGAAAAATAAAGCTCAAAACTCACTTGGGGGAATCATCAATCAAACAATATCAAGCAACCCTAGCCCCAGACGTTCAAACATACAAAAATTCAAACCCCAAGCATGCCCAGGACATAAAGAATCACTCACATGTTATCAATCAAAAGCAGGGAAATAGGTACATACCATTGATAAAATGAAAGCCAATTATTACAATGACAAACAACAATCCTGAATGCCCGAGCAAGCTACAACAACTATGACACCCAGAAAATGACTACCAAATCCCACAATTCGGAGGTTCAACATGCCAAATCTAGCCAAGCATTCAAGATCAAGCACTTTAGTTCAATTAGAGAGTGAATGATAAAACATAATGGCCCCTTATTCACAAAAATTGATTAAATACCTCACTCAGAAGTCGTAAAAATAATCATAAATGCAATCAACATGACCACCAAAACCGAACGCGGGAATCCAACAAGACAAAAGACATTCAAAAAAATCTGGCCACCACAGAGTTCCAAGAAGACCTGAAAATTTTGAACTACCACACAAGGTAGACCAAATCAGACCAAGAGAGGATCTGGGAAATTCCGTGAGGAGCGGATTTTCTCGAAAGTAACCAAAAACCCAAAAATTGTCCAAAACACTAGATTTTCAAAGTGCTTCCAAGAAGGGGGGCATTTGCACAAATAGGATAATCATTCAAGCACATGCAAAGGTAACAAAACCTCAAAATAACAAGGGCCAAAAAACCAAAAGTGGAAGCAAAAGAGGGTCCTTGATTTCAGCGGGGCGTGTGTACAAAAACTACATAACAGGTTGCTGCTTGACTTCCTCCCCAACATCCCTAAGTTGTTAGGCCAACTCTTCCTCAAGTTCTTGATCGGAAATTTAAGTGATATATTTTGCACCTAGAATCTCAATATCTTCTTCAAAGGATTGTGTTTCCTCTTCCTCATGTACCACTTCATCAATGACCAGGTGTCGGTGCTCAGGATGCTCATGATAATTATTAGGTTCCACTTCCATTGCCTTGGCCGCCTCCCTCTCTTGTTTCTCAAGTTATTCAAAAATATGCATTGTTGCCTCCATTTTCGGTGGCTTAGTTAGAGGAGGAGGAATAGGGAGGTCAAAAAAAAGTTGGGCTAGGGTAGCATGAACTGCAAGGTTCATCAATACTCTAGAAAGCTCCATTGGAATGTTTTTCATTTTCTTGGCGAAAGCTTCTGGGAGAATAAGAGTAGGAATTGTTGTTGAATCTAAGGGAATAATTATTGATGGAGACATAGAGGAAGAAGAGAGCGGGGAAGTGGTGGTGGAGGAAGAATCTATCACCATAACAGATGTAGTAGGTGAGGTGGAAGCAAGGTGAACCAAAATGTCTACCGCGGACAGAGAAGAAGAAGACAATGCTTGAGATGTCAGCAGCGGAATAATGGTAGTGGTAGCAGTAGAGGAAGCAATGAGGGTAGAGGCAACAAGTGGAGACTTTGGTTGTTTAGCCTCTTCTTCTTCTCCCTCATGGAGTGGGTTCTCTTGAATAGTGGGAATCTCCATGAATTCGCCCAATTTCTTTTCTTTCTTAGAGGGATCACCCTCTGATGCCTTTCTTGAATATACCTTTTGCTTGGGTTGGCGTTTCGCTACTTCTTTCCTTTTATTTGATTTGGTGGTAGGAGGGGATTTTAAAGTTTCCCCAGATGGGGTAGTAGTAGTCCCACTATTAGTTTCGCTTTTGAGCTTGTCCTCGAGCTCTCCATAAGTTAAAGTGGCTCCTTGGAGTTTTAGTTGAGCAATCTGCCCATCAATCCATTACTTTGTTCTTTCCTCTATTGGCTTAGAATATCGAGGTCATTGACCTCTTCCTCATCCCAATCAATTATGGGTAGCGGTAGGTTAGCAACAATATCAAATCTTGGATCTATCACCGATTTTAATTCTTCCACAACTTGATCCAACACCGGAAACAAGTAAACTGTATTGACAAAGTATGTCATCATGTGCATGTAGTGCCTCATGTGCACTTCTTTATCATCTTTGCAGTTTGCCTAGAATTTTTCAACATTGTGTTAATGGGCATATTCTTTTCCAACCATCTTCTTCAGCTTGCCATATGGATCCATCTGTGATCGGGTAGTGTGGAACTCCAAGTTGTATTCAATAATTTCTTTCTCTGAGTACTCCACAGAATAAGATGCAGGGATTGCATACATGCCTTGGCCGAATGTGAGAGGATATGGAATTCCCAGCCTATGCTTGTCACTTAGAAGATTATGGGCATGTTGCAGCTACTTGTCCATACTTTGAGCAATACCAACTGATCATTTGGGTACTGGGGCAGCTTATATGGCCTCTAAGAGAAGCCCTCAGTCCTATGTAAGTAAACTTAGGAAATTGGATGAACAAAAATCCAAACCTACAGATGAAGGAATTTGCACTATGAGTGACTCTCCTTTGGAAGTCACCTCCAAGAAATCTGATAATGTGTTCGATAAAGGCATCATTCACCCTGCGGTAATCCTTCTTGAAGTTGTAGTACTGAAGTTGTAGGTACCTATCATAGACCTTTGGTTCTCTTCCTAGAGTCTGGCTTGGTGCTACAAATAGACCTCTATATTGAACACAGTCAGCCAACAAATAGACCAAGTATGAGGTCACATAGAAATATGAGGTTTTCTTTACTGCCACAAATTTCTCATGCAGGCAGTTGTTGATCATTCCTACCCAATGAAACTTTGTTTTCCCTCTGATGATTTCTTCTATGAAATAGAGCATCCACTCCTAGAAATATGCCATAGTTGGGAGGCCCATGACTCTGCTTAGTAAGGTTACCAAATCATGGTAATCCTCGTGGAAATCACTCCTAAAAATATCTTGAGGCACTTTATTCACACTGCCCCTCTTGTCCTTCAACCATAATTGATTAATTAGTTTCTTGCACTTGAGGGGATCAACTTTCCATGTGCTTTAAACATACTTTTTGGTCGTTTCCTCCATTTCATCAAAGGTAGGGATATGGAAAGTTTTCCCTATAGACTTGGAGGATAAGTCAGCCAATATTTTTCCATCTCTATCCACAATTCTTTTAGCCTTCTCTTGGTAATTCCTCTCTATAGGCTGTTACCAACTCAAGATCTACGAGGGCAGGTGGGAAACCAACTACCTTGGCCAATCCATTTTTTCTAATCTTCTTGGCATTCTCCATGAAAAGGTTGGCAATGACTCTTTGTTAAAATTCATCAATGTCAATGTGGTTCCATTTTGTGCTCACTTTGGTATTGATCTCTACCCCTTGGAATTTGTACTTCATTTGATCCTTATCCTCTTTTCCTCTTGGTGCTTTGGCAGCCTTCTTTCCCTTTTCTTTCTCTGCGGACGCCCCTGAAGGTCCCATAGCTGATTCCATATATTCTGCAAGCAAAGAAACAATAAACATATATTCATACACAACATACGAGAAACATTAGCAAAACCCCACAAAATCCAAGTTAGATCAAGTAATTCATTGTTTGAGGATCATAATATTCCTTTCAGATCATGATTTTTCTTTTGTTTGGAGGAGATATGGCAATTTAGGCCTAGGGATGCAAACTTACCTGGGCCGATAGCCGTTTAGAAGGAAGCTACAAACAGACGATGGACAGGGCATGGTGGCCCACATGAATCCACCTGCATTAGGTTTTTCGAGCTGAGATGGGGCCCAGTTGGAGGTTAAGCTATTTTGGCACGTGTGCTTGATCATCCTTGAGGTTTTGGGATTGTTAACTTAGTCATTTAAGCATGTGGGCCTAAAGAATGTAGGAGCAGATGGCATCCAGGCTATTTAGGCTCTGTTGTTGAAATGGTGTTGGTAAAGTGATACTCCACATTGTGGGTTCCACACTAGGAGAGGACAACATCTTTTCACTTTCGAAGTCCGGTTCGTTTAACAGAGTGTAGGTGAGGAGCCACAAAAGGATGATAGGTGTTGGTCATTTCGAGCAACAGAGACAGGACAACGATCTGCATGAGGCGACCCACACTATCGGGTCCATAGGGATCCTTGGCATAAGTTATACATTTGTTGTCGGCTAAGAGGAGGTAGCAATGTTGGGCCTCGCATAATAGGCTGAAGGCTTAGGTTGGTAGTTTAAGTGCGAAAAGATTGGGGGCGGTGATCCACAAACGGTTGCCTACATCAGTATATCCACATGCAACTTCCTTTACTTGGTGGTTTTCAACAAACATTTAGGGCGAAGCAGGTATCAGACCTGTAGAGCGGAAGGTCGGAGGTCATTTTCTGCTTTGAAGTGGCAGTCGAGGGGCAGCGGCAACTCGTATCAGAGGGTCCACAATTGGTAAATTTAATTGCTTCATTTTTAGGCTCAAATGGAGATGGTCATTGCAGAGTCCACAAGGCAGACATACATGTAGCTAGGGTTGTTTGGGACAACAATCGTCTGACGACAGTCCGCGGATGGAGGCTCATGAAGGGCAGTCCGCAAGGGCTCGAACTTAGGCCTTTTAGCTCGGAGGGTTGAATGAAAGTTGTTAGGGTGGGGCCCGCCCAGTGGAAGGAGCCTAAGACCTCACCGTTTTATAATAGTCATGTGAACAGCGACAAGGGGTCAATGAAAACTCACATTCACTAGTCTGAAAGAAGAGCTGGGTGACGGTCTCAATCGGTGAAGACAGATGCATCGAGACCCGTAAGGTGGGAGGTCGGCGCAGATTAGTTGTTTTGGGATGGTATAACGTGGGGTGATCCGAGCATAGAAACCCACACTCACGAACCTGCAAGGATGAAAAGATCTTTGTTTAGTCTCACATTTTCATTTAAGTCTAAGAATGATAGCCAAGAGGGAGCGTCTTCTCGCATGAGTAGGTCTGAGGATGGTGCTAGCTAGTGTCTAAAGTTTGATGTTTGAAGATTGAGGCAACGATGGTGAGCATCTCTCAGGGCGCACAGGTATGATGGCTCTGGTGCGAGAATGGCGACAGAGACCTAAAGTTCCACATGTGTTCCACGGATGATTTTCAAAGTCTAGCTTGTGGGTTTTGTGCGCCATGATATCTTCTAACTAGTTTTGGATTTCCCTTGCTAAGATTTTAACAAATTTACAAAAATGAAGGTAAAAATATAAAACAGGCTGTGGCAGAGTTCCTACGGACTTGACGAAATTCATGAAGAGAAATTTGCAAATGATGATGTTTGAACAGCGACAAGATCTAGTGGGCGCAGAGGCGGAGGAAGTTGAAGGCTCTGACAAATTTTTTGAAAGTTTGTTGGTGAAAATGACCCATCGAAGTTGTTATTTATAAACTTTTAAGCATTAAATTCTCACCATTAATGCGAGTACGGAGGCAGCCAAAGTTGGTCAGCACGCAGTTCAAAAGAGACTACGGCGGGAACGACGGTGTCCACAGGTCGGACAATAGATGAGGGTTAGCTGTTTGGCGGGTCAGCACAAAAAACAACAGAAGTCGCAGGTCCTACGAAGCGGGTAGACGTGTCGAGTTGGTCGTTTTGAATGGCGAATACATGATGAAATTCTGTGTAGAGCGGCCTGCATGGGTGGACCCACATAGCGTGAAGAACGACAATTTTAAAATTTGAAGGAAAACTGCCAAGGAAACTCTACAAAAGCTAAAGACTTGGAAATTTTGAGGGTGATGAAACTTGGTCAACTCAAAATGGCATTCCTAAGACTCCATGACCACTTAGGACTCAAAATTGGGGGCACGTAAAATGAGGCGAAGGCAAAAATGACACAACAAAATGAGAAGAGAGGGTCCCCATTCTAGACGGGGCGTGTGTGCTATAGGCACAACATTCTCTTGCTAAGAAGTGCTTTTAAACATGGTTGTCAGAATTTGAATTGTACATTTAGAAGCTATATGCAATAAGACATAGCTAGACATAAAACACAACGGTTCCTTGGGTTCCTTGCTATAATGATTTAGCATAGTGACTGGTAAATCATAATACCATATTTATATAAAATGAGTAGAATACTTCTTGATAACCTATTAAAAAGGATGTTGTGTCTAGCTTCTAAATATATGAGTCAAATTCTAACCATCATATTTAGAGTTGCTTCTTAAAATATAAACTAGACTCTTTCGTTGTGCAAATATATTATTAGCTCATCAAACATTGCCCTTTCATATATAGAATGGCATGGAGTGTTTCAAGATGTGTATTGATACTATTTACAATCCAAATCTCTTAGAATAAGAAAGAGGCTCGGTATCCTCCATATGGTAAATCCTTCCTATGAGTGATTCCTTCCTAGCCTCATCCACTCAGGATCATCAAATGTTCCTAAGTTGACGATTTCATATTTTTTTGTTTTTGTAAACTTATAACTTGTGCAAGCAAAGTTTTGTAAAACACTGTCGGGTATTTTATCATGTAATGTAATTTGTAAGGAATACTAATCTAAACTGTGCGCTTCAATCGATTACTGTTAAGACTAAGTACTTTATAAAAGTTAAAAACTGCTGGTCACAGTTCATTCCATTATTTCATGTTTATTTGTGTTCCTTTCCATCTTCATTCATTTCTTTGTTACATTTCATTGTCATTATTAAGATACCATTCCAGTACTCTAAGCTTTTGGCACTTTATATGGCTTAATACAACTCCCAAATCCCAAGAATCTTTTAAGAACTTCCCTTCAGCTACTTCAAAAATGATTACGAAGTCAAAAGCCACAACATTTCGTATATACAAAAATTGAATTCAAGTCTACAGTACGAGATTCCAAATTTTCACTAATGTCAGAAACACAGACAATTCAATTTTCTTATTGCAGTCAGGGAATCTGCCGTTGAAAAGGACCTTTGAGGAGATAGTGGCGAGACAGCAACCAAAGCTTGTCAAAGGAACAAATCATACAAGCCTAAGATTATTGTTAGGTGTTAAGACCATGTACGGTACGAGAGGAGGGTTGACACAGTGTTAAACTAAGGAGCTAAACAGAGATAAAACCTTTTAAAGCAGTATTGCTGCTTCTCTTTCCCAGGCCTCCTCCCATTCCGAAAGCAGCATGTTGAACGACTGCAAGCTTGCCTTGTTCATAAATTGTAAGTCAATTACCCAATCACCCAGCTGCTGTGCATCGCTGTTGATTTCACCCGTTCTTTGATCATAAGCTGCTCCAAAGCACTTGTCCTCATCTACATTACTCATATGTTGCAATTCATCACTTTGCATACTCATAATATCTTCCATTTTAAAATCTCTGGGACAATCAGATGGTGAGAAGTTGATGTCACACTGGGGAGAAGCCAGCTTCTTCGAATATGGTAACTCCTTTGACATTCCTACTACACTTTCATTAATTTCTTCTGACGTGGCGATGTTGTGACCCATCGTACGGTCGTCCAAGTTGGAATGCACATCTGTGATGAAATCGTTAACCATTAACTCACACCACGAACTGGAGTTCTTCATACTTTGTCCGCCATCCCTCGAGTTACCACTGTCTACACTTTTGTTTGGCTCCTTCCTTTTTCTAACCGCAGTTGCTTTTAAAGGAGTACTCGCTGGTTCACAATGAGCTTCGCGAGGACCCAGTTCTGATTTTGTATGGGGTCTCTGAAGAGCTCCCTTCTCTGGTACCTTACTTTTGCTGAGATGAGTATTCCAATAGTTCTTTATTTCATTGTCCGTTCGCCCAGGCAATCGTCCTGCAATCAGAGACCATCTGCAATAACATAAACATGGCACTATTGTAAGACCTAATCTTAATTCGAACCCTAATTAAGCACATCATCTTACAAGAAATATATTTTACATTCCTAATTTCTCTTTAACTATTGTATTTAGAAATACTAATATCAAGTGTTGATTATTTTTAGATTGACACCATGTCAATTTTTATATCAATGTTTGGGATCATACTCTATGATCCCTCATCAGAATGATATGCAAGTTAAAAAAAGAGAGCTTAAAAGAATAAGGTTGCAGCAGACTTAGTAGTAGATAATGTTCTATATACTTCCAAGTCTGCTACCTTATTCTTTCACTCTCTATCTTTTTTGCTTGCATATCATCCTGATAATAGATCATGGAATATGATCCGAACGTTGATATAAAAAATTTACACAGTTACAATTCAGAAACAATTGACACTTACTGACGAGGACCCCTGCATCTATAATTAATAAGAATGACGTTGAATCCTCTGTTATCATGAACTGTAGAAACTTTATGCTTTTAATACTATTGATACCTATTGCCAAGGAGACCATGAAGTCTAATAATGAGATCCCTTTCATCGGCGGAAATGTTGCCGCGCTTAATATTGGGACGCAGATAGTTCAACCAACGCAATCTACAACTCTTCCCACACCGCTTCAGACCTGAAAAACAAAACATCCACCATGTAGTAGACCTCCTAGTTATATACGAAATTGTATTACATACTGTAAAGGCAGGCATGATTGAATTAGTTCACCTGCTTTTATGGTTAGATATCTCCATCCACCTTCGCCGTGGATGGAGATATAATTACTCAAAATGAAATCCTCTTGGGCAGTCCAAGCACCACGGTTGAGCCCAAAATCTTTTGAGCAGCAGAGAGACTTGCCCATTCTCATCAAATGACCCACTGCTTGGAAGCACAACCCATTAGCTCTTTTTATCGACCGAAACATTGTGCTCAACGTACCGGTCCTCTGGAGCATTTCATTATACTCCAGAATTCTGTATAGCAAAAGACAAGGAGCGAGCAGATTCATTCCAGGAAGTTTAAAGAGGCTTAAATTCCCTGTCAGTTGTTTTGTACGGGACGGTGTACATTCACTCCGTGCTTGGATTTCCTCTGTTTTTTGTATGGGAAGGTGCCTATGCACTCCAATCTCCACGGAATGAATCTGAGTCTTACAAATCTGTGCATTTGAGCTGCTCTAGTAGTAGGCTTCAAAGCAATAGGTATGAATACAATGCAAATATTGATCACACAATCTCCAACGAAGGACAGTCCCGCTACATTAATATATTGTTCAGTACCTCAACGTTTCTTACCACGCTACGTACTCTTCTCGAGTGACATTAATGGCAACCAGACGGCAAAAATATAATTGTTTTCTTCCTAAAGACAGATTGGCACCCCGCCAGCGACAAAAGACGAAAGTGATAGATTTGACAGCACAATTTTTTTCTGAATAGAAAGGTACGAAATACAGATGGATGTCTACATTGAATTTAATTGATTTGTCAGAGTAATGCTCCACATGTCGGTACTTCAACAACGTGAGATAAAGCTTACCAGCCTAGGCAGTGCAAAGCTTAGCTGTCATTCTAGGAGGAACGGAGAACTAATCATTTAACACAACCACCCTTCCAATTTTTCCACTTCTCCACAGGACCTCTTGTCCCTTTCAATACAATGTTAGGTATTATAAACACCAGTGGCAAATTTTACTTTTCTACTACCACGTGAAATAAGTTTAATGGCCAGAATTTGTTACTACCTTTTGCAAAATAGAGACTTCAAAGTCAGAGCCGGCCAACTCCTAGACAAAAAGCAACTATGTACATACAAAAATACATGAAAACATACATAACAACATACATGGAAACATACATAATATGAAGAGATGGCGTAGTGCGGGGCCCCTCAGATGGATGATAGAAGTGACAGAACTGACAATGGAAGGAAAGGACATGATGAGGAAAGTGAGGAGGTGTCCTATCACCGAATTATGCCAGTGTTATTTTGCCTTGTGCGAGAAGCTATCTGTTATGTGCGAGAAGGGCAGTGATGTGATTAGGAGATGGGGTTTAAATTGTAACGAGTATTGTTCATGGAAAACATGTTGTGCTTTGGGTTTTCTAATTCTGCAAGTTGAAATCGAAACGCTGGAGAGCAAGGGTGCATTGTAGGCGGGGGAGACAACCAACCGACTTGAGGTGAGGGGTTTCTAACCGACTGTATGTAATGGTGTATGCTTTTATGTTTGGTTTCATGCATTTTTGTATGTATACAGGTGCGTTGTTGTTGTGGGTTGCAGGTTACTCAATGTTTGAGAACCTAGAATCTTAGAAAGCAGTATGAATGTCTTCAAAATCTTTTGTTATTAAAACTGTAGGAATGTAATGAAATGTGGACCGTTTTATAAACACCTAGTGTTTTCCAACAACCTTTAACACTCTACGTAGTTTGCTCTTTCATTCTGCAAGTTGAAAGTGAAAGGTTGGAGAGTGGAGTTGCAAGTGAAAGGTTGGAGAGTAAGGGGAGACTAAAAAACATCTAAAGTGAGTTGAGGGATTTCTAATCATTTGGGTTGTTAGTTGTAAAGGGGATTAAAATGTTATAAGGGTTTTTGTTTGTAAATTATTTTCAAACTTTAAGTGGGTTGCGGGTTTTGTAAAACTCAGTGTTTTGCATCTTAGAGTTTTACAAAAGAATATGAATGTCTTTACAAGCTTTTGTTATTTAGACCATATGAATGTAATGAAAGGCATTGTTTTATAAACACCCATTGCTTTCCAAGAAGCATTAACACTATGTTTCACCACTTTGAACAAGTTTACTCATTATCGACGATAATGTCAAGAAATTGGTGTTCTTGCTATTTGTAATGCACCTGTACATATACAGGCTTAAAAACCACGAGGGTTTGGGTATGTTGTGATGCAGGTTGTAGTTTTATAAACACCCAGTGTTTTCCATTTCATTGTATTGCACATCTTTCAAACTGAAAGCATTAGTTCCCATTGCATAACTAATAAGTAGATGCTCATAGATAGATGGCAAAATTTAAATTACAATATATAGGTTTTTTACATAGTCAACCTAAAAGTAGTTATGTAGTTACTTCACATTGCATAGGTAATAACTATACCCACAACTATAGGGAACTCCACCTGCACAATGAAGTACTATTATGAAATATATTAATTTCTTGATTCTAGAGTGATAATTGTAGCTGCCAATTATATTTTTTTGTCATGGAATTCCATGAGAGCACATTTGTTTGAGGTATTTTTTTGAAATAGTTCATTGCCTTGTCTATGAAAGCATTATAGTAAGCAATAGGAGAGACAAGGCAGTGAATTGTTTGGAAAAATGGCTAAAAGTGATGTGGTCTCATGGTTAGTGGAATTCCATGCCAAGCCATAAACAAGGAAATGAATTATTTCTATGTATGATTGCTTATCTATGGCTTGCCACTATATTTTGGAAGACATTCTCATCTCCCACTATTTTTTCCAAAATAATTATAGATAATTAGAGTGATAATTATAGATATATAATGATAATTAGAGTGATATTTGCAGATGGAGACCCCCTAACCAAATTTTGTTAGAAAATGGGAAACACCTTATTTAACAAGCAATGCAATTTGGCTCACAAATATATATTGTCATCTTTAGTAGAGGTATCAACAATATTGTCAAACTATACCAACAACTATAGGGAACTCCACCTATGCAACCAAATACTATTGTCAAAGATATTAATTCATTCATACTAGAGTGATAATTGCAGTTGGAAATTGCATTTTTTTGTCATGGCATTCCAAGAGACCACATTTGTCTGATGCATTTTTTCAAATAGTTCACTGCCTTGTCTATGATAGCATATTAGTAAGCATAATAGTAAGCAACGACATAGATAAGGCAATGAACAGTTTGAAAAATGCCTGAAAGAAATGTGGTTTCATGGTGATTGGAATGCCATGAGAAGCCATAGACAAGGAAATGAACTGTTTGTAAGTATGATTTCTTATCTATGGCTTGCCATTGTGTTTTGGAAGACATATATTCACCTCATACTGTGTTTTCCAACTTGCAATCATAGAATGCATGTATATGGTTGTTGGAAAAAATTGTGTGTTTATTATCAAAGCATAATAGTAGATCTGGATTGTCATGGCATTCCAACACAATGGTGATTGGAATTACATGACAAGCCATAGACAAGTCAATGAATTGTTTCAATGTATGATTGCTTATCTATGGCATGCCATTGTGTTTTGGCAAACATATACTCACCTCACATTGTGTTTTCCAACTTGCAATCACACTATCCATTATCTTATATGTATTTTACCATTTACTTTAGAGTGTTTTAGATATTTTATGGTCTATGGTTTCATGAAACCTAACAACGAGAATCCATTGCACATTGTGTTGCATAAGCTTCCATGCATCATACCATAATTATTGTTAGAAGTGCATTTTTTGTTGTGCACTTCAATGTTTTTGTTCTATTGTATTTTTATTCTTTTTTGGGGGCTACAGACTACAAGGTAACCCATAGTGATCAAGTAAGATTCAAAGACCATTTTCATTGTTTGTTTTATTGCTTGCATTAGAATGACAAGATTAGTATTACTATTAGTTTTTTTGTGATAACTCTACAACTTTATGGGTTGAGGGTTGGGAAGCAACCCATATCCTCCTAGGTAAGATTCAAAGATTGTCTTCAGTGTTCTGATTCATTTCTTGCATTAGAATAAAATGATTAGTCTTTTGAAATAAATCTTCCACTTTATGAGGTTAGTTTACATTTTTTTTTCTCGATATTGTTATTTCCTCTCTCTATCGTGCATGCAAAATGATTGTAGGAACTAGTCTCAGGTGCACTTATAAGCTAATTTAAATGCCAAGTACATTTATAGGACAATCATAGATTCCATGAATGGATCTTAGTCAACTTGATTGGTTGATTGCATATTCTTCAACATAAGCTAGACAATACTATATAAAGGTCGATTTACGTAGTGCTATGAATACATGGAAATTCAAATGAAAATTAACACCAATGTTTTGATTCTAAAAGAATGGTGTTGTTTAATAGGATTTTATGACTTAATAAAATCATTTTTAATATTGTGGATGACTCTTAATCTCACTCTTGATGGTATATGACTTTGCAATGAAGGCTTTTCTCTTGAAATTTCATACCTATAAAATCTAGAGTAGGATTAAAAACTTGAATTTGGCTTTGTTGTTCCACTCACCTGCCCTTAATCAGACTTGATGGTAGATGAATTACAATGAAGGCTATGCTCATTTAATTTCATACCCATAATATTAGGGTAGGGTTAGAAACTTTATTTTTATTATTTTAGCCAAAGGAAGTGCTTTCTAATGGTAGGAATTATGGTTTTAAATAGATTTTTATTGCTCAATTGTCTAGAATGTTTTGTTAAACTTGTACCCACTAGGACTTCTTGTGTGTATATTGGGCTACTATATGTCTAAGCCATGGGTCCTCTTTGTGATGAGCTCTTTAGCAGGCTTTTTGATTACAAGTCAAGCATGGCTCATTTTTCTAACCTCCTTCATGGGGTAGACTTTGGTGTTCAAGGTTCCTACTCTAGGTTTGATATGGTTACACTTTGGTGTTTGGGGTTTCTACTTTGGGTTTGATATGGTTACACTTTGGTGTTTGGGGTTTCTACTTTGTGTTTGATATGGTTACACTTTGGTGTTTGAGGTTTCTACTTTGGGTTTGATATGGTTATTCATCACCCAGTTTAATGGTCGAAGTTAAAATTTGGTCAATAAAAATAAAGATAATTATGTATCATTTTTAGTTGGGATGAGATATGAAATTGCTTTTAAATTATTTCACCATGTAAAAGTGTGATATTTAAATGAAATGATTTGACACTAGTATTAAACTTAGACCCATAGGCAACTTGATCCTAAGACCTCCAGTGGGTTGCCCTCTTTATAACAAGGGACGTTTTGAAGGCCTCTTATTACAATTTGGGTGGGGCTCATTCCCAGTTTGTGATAATTCTAATTAATGTGGTCTTTCGAAAACATTGTGTGTTTACTATCAAAGCATAATAGTAAATCTATATTGTAGTGGCATTCCAACATAATGTGGGTTGGAACAACATGACAAGCCATAGAAAAGGAAATGAATTGTTTTTGTGTATGATTTCTTATCTATGGGTTGTCACTATGTTTCGACAAATATATACTCACCTCACACTATGTTTTCCAACTTGCAATCATATTGTGGATGTATATGCTTGTTGGAAAACATTGGGTGTTTACTATCAAAGCATAATAGTAAATATGGATTTTCAAGGCATTACAACACCATGGTGATTGGAATGCCATGACAAGCCATAGACAAGGAAATTAACTATTTCTGTGTATGATTGCTTATCTATAGGTTGCCACTATGTTTTGGTAGACATATACTCACCTCAACACTATGTTTTCCAACTTGCAATCATATTGTGAATGTATATGCTTGTTGGAAAACATTGGGTGTTTACTATCAAAGCATAATAGTAAATATGGATTCTCAAGGCATTGAAACACCATGGTGATTAGAATGCCATGACAAGCCATAGACAAGGCAATGAACTATTTCTATTTATGATTGCTTATCTATAGGTTGCCACTATGTTTTGGTAGACATATACTCACCTCAACACTATGTTTTCCACCTTGTAATCATATTGTACATGTATACATGGTTGTTGGAAAACATTAGGTGTTTACTAGATCAAAGCATAATAGTAAATATGGATTGTCATGGCATTGAAACACCATGGTGATTGGAATGCTATGGAAATCCATAGACAAGGAAATGAACTATTTCTATGTATGATTACTTATCTATGGGTTGCCACTGTGTTTTGGCAGATATATACTCACCTCACACTATGTTTTCCAACTTGCAATCATATTGTGCATGTATATGCTTGTTGGAAAATATTGGGTGTTTACTATCAAAGCATAATAGTGAATATGTATTGTCATGGCATTGCAACACCATGGTTATTGGAATGCCATGACAAGCCATAGACTAGGAAATGAACTATTTCTATTGCTTTTCTATGGCTTGTCATGGCATTCCAAGACCATGGTGTTGGAATGCAATGGCAATCCATATTTAGAATTATGCTTTGATAGATCTTTTCAACAATCCATAATTAGTATTTAGCCATGGTGTTGGAAGCCATGACAATCCATATTTACTATTATGCTTTGATAGATTTTTTGCAAGCATGCATAGCTTGTTCAAAAGAACCTATTTTAGGCTTTTAGCCATAGCAGCAAGGTAGCGAATTGTTTGATAGAATTCTTTAGTAGACATGTATGAAAAATGTGGTAGCATAGTGAACTGTTTGATATAATGCCTTAAAGAAATGTGGTCTCCTGGTGATGGAATGCCATGAAAATCCATATTGCAGCTATTGTAATATGGATTTTCATGGCATTCCATCACTATGAGACCACATTTCTTTGAGGCATTATATCAAACAGTTCACTATGCTACCACATTCTTCATACATGTCTACCAAATAATTCTATCAAACAGTCCACTACCTTGCTACTATGGCTAAAAGCCTAAAATAGGCTCTTTTGGACAAGCTACACATGCTTGCAAAAACTCTATCAGAGCATAAAGTAAACAATAGCATAGACAAGGAAGTGAATTGTTTGATAAAATGCTTGAAAGAAATGTGGTCACATGGTGATGTAATGGCATGACAATCCACATTGTTGCCTTGCTACTATATGGATTGTCATGGAATTCCATCACCATGAGACCACATTTCTTTGAGGCATTTTATGAAATAGTTCATTTCCTTGTCTATGCTACCACATTTTTCATACATGTCTACCAAAGCATTTTATGAAACAATTGAGTGCCTTGTTGCTATGTCTAAAAGCCTAAAACAAGTGCTTTTGAACAAGGTACACATGCTTGCAAAAAATCTATCAAAGCATATAGTAAAATATTGAACATAGTAAACCTATTAATGACAGTCCAAAAATCCAATCACTCAATGGGCTTGAAAGAAAACAAAACAACTTCAAAACAAACTCAATGGGCTTGAAAACATGTAATTGATCTATAGCCTTTGATTCTGACCATATACCTTTGATGCATAATATTATGCTTTTGACATTGGTTTAGATCATTGTAGAAGCATGAAGATCTCATCAACAAACACCAATCATGTATTTATGCTAAGAACCTATAATCCACTGAATACCTTTGAGTCACAACATCAAAATGTATTAGCGATCAAGAATAAAATGTGAATAATGAATGTGCAATGAGTACTTGTTCAATACCTCTGAATTTTTCATGAAACAACTCTGTCAAAATTTTGCAACAACTATCAATACCTTTTGCAACAACACCATGTGAACAAGTAATGAATGAACAACAAGGACTTTGACATGAATATCAACAACCACTTTGGATGTGAATCACCAAAATAATGAATATTGTCTTTGAAACCAATCTATGACAACAAAATGAAGCAACTCACTTTGCATGTAGTTGGCATCAAACACCTTTTCCATTACCAACTCCATTTACCTTTGACATCAATGACAAACAACATCATCATAGACATTTCTGAAAAATGTTGAAGTATACATAAGGCATGTGGTCTGTTTGAAGTATACAAGCAAAACACAACATTATAATTCATACGTTTGTCAGTCACAACAGCTAAGAACACTTTTGTAACACTTTTCAAGAAAGAAGAGACATATTTTAGACTTTTGTATGAACATGTTAACACTTGAGATATGTAAACACCAATTGTAAACCTCAATTGTGTCTAAGAGTTAGAAGATAATGCATGCATGAAATGAAACAAACTCACATTGAACATGGACTCTTGATATGGTTGTTTCCCTCAATCTTTGATTACACTTAACCTTGATATTTCCTTAATATTGATCTTCATATGGTATGGTGTCAATCTTGTTATGATAGATAAAGGTATGTTTGGGATATATAGATAATGATATGCAAGATTTAGAAATATGAATGACCTAGGTGGATCCAAAGAAGAAAGGAATGTGACACATTGATGTGATGCAAGGAAAGCATATAAATGGCCTATGAAATGTATTCAATGTGGGAGAAAAGTATATGAAAGGATGGATATGGAAATTAATGGAATGGAAAGGCTATGAAGTGATCATCTTTGAGTTGTATATAGAGAATGATATGCAAGATTTAGAAATATGAATGACCTAGGTGGATCCAAAGAAGAAAGGAATGCAATGCATTGATGTGATGCAAGGAAAGCATATAAATGGCTTATGAAATGTATTCGATATATGGGAGGAAAGGATATGAAAGATTATATATGGAAATGAATGGAATGGAAAGGCTATGAAGTGATCATTTGTTTCATCATAGAGTGGAACGAAAGCCCCTTTCTTATTGGTTATGCTTTTTGTAATCATCATAGGATGGATTGACTCGATACACACACACACAAGAAAGACTTATGCCCCATTCCTCACTCTCCTTCATACACAACAAGGTGTAGAGATCTTTGAGCTTCCTCAGAATGTGACAAGAAAAGAAAATATATAAAAAGATAACGATATCGATGAAGAGAATAGACAAGAGTTAAGATAAAGCACATAATGTCATACATGAAATATGAAAATGATTAATATGCAAGATCATGATAATGAAAAAATGCAAATGCTAATGCATATGATAAGGGCTAGTGCACAAAATAGTTGTAGGATGGAAATCACAGTGGGTTGTGACTCACTAAAGACCAATGCTTTAGAATGTTAAAGATTTTATGGTTTGTTTAAATATGTGTTGCTCATAACAATGATGACACAATGATATATAAGAATTTAATTGATAATGATAAACATGATATTATAACTTAGTCAAGTTGAAAACCAAAGGAAATATTGATGGATAAGGATCAATGATATGGGTTAATGATGGGACATGTAAGGATGAAGATAGATGGATCAAGATATGGAATGCTATGGGTGGAGGGAACCAATGACAAGGGAACCCAAAATGTTTTCTCTTAAACAAAGGAGAAATAGAGGACCTATGGAGGACTCCAAAGATGGCATGTCAAAGTAGTAACATGCCCCCATGGTAAGAGGTATGAAAATTTATAATGGCATGACATGGATATGGAAAATAAATGGACATCAAAGGAAATGTGAGATGGATGACAAGTGATATGGAGGATGGAAGAAACACATGGTATAAAGTATGCATTAGATTCTTGGTCTTGCTATTTTTCCCCAATACTTTATGCAAGATCAAAAGAAGGTGGATGGATAAAGAAGATAGCATGGAATATAAATGAAGGAATATGATGGCTAAGTGAAAATAGGATAATCAATAATGTATCGTACGAATCAAAGTCTTGCCCCCAAGTGTACAAGTAAGGGTATGTGGATGGATGTGAAAGCTAGTGGATATGAATGGATATGAATGTCCATGGAAATGGAAGCTAATGAAGGTGTATGGATATGAATGGAGGACTCGAGTGTCTCTTTGTGGAAGATAGTACCCCACTGACTAAATGCTTTTTAGAGACCATGGCTAACATGTTCCCACTTAAAGATGTTGGTAGAAAAATTGGTAAAGATAATGGAATGGATAGGAGTAGGCAAAAGGGGGTTAGGGATTCACGCAAAGGATTGGATTGAAGCTATGGAATGAGGGATAAAGCTTAGATGGAATTATGGAATGGAGTATTTATGAGGGAATGTGGGCAAGAATAACATTGGCACACACCTTGAAGGGTGGTGAAAGTTGAAGAATTGAGAGTGGGTTGGGATAATAAACTTGGGTATATAAGCACAGAAAATGGATTTGGAGGATGAATAATGGAGGAATGGATGATGGTGGAATAATGGAGTCTTTTATATTAGCAAGTAGGGATACCAATTTTGATTTTTTATTGAATGTATTGATTTTTTTTGCTTTCTTTGGAACCCATATTGTTTTCACTTTTCATTTTTCTTTATAGCCTTTTCATTTTTCTTAATAGGCACCTTCCATTTTATTGAAAATGTTTTGCTTGTTATTTTGGAGCATATTTTTTATTATTTTGGCATGTCTTTTTAGTGAGACATGTATGATGATATTTAGATTTTTGTGGATTCTTCAATTTATGCATTTCTTGTTTTGTATCCCAATTGCTTGTATAGGCCATAGAGGGATTTTATGAAATGAAAGGATTTTGAAGTGGAAGGTGTCGGAAGGAATTCAAGGGTATGTGCCTTTGTTATTCTTGAAAGGGCACACAATTATATGCATTAGGAACATATGGGCCCATGATGGATGGAAGGGTTGATGGATAGGGTCCAACAATAGATGGTGAAGATGATGGAGGAGGTGAACGTATTGATCTAAAGGGAGGCCTTTTATGTTTAAAAGAGATACCGCCATTTTAAGGAGGTATGCAACCAAGGCTATAATAATTTAGATGTGTTTTAATATTAGGGTTTTCAGGTAATTGGAACTCATGAAGGCATGTGGTATTGTAGGAGAAAAACAACTTTTATAAATGTGGATGAACCAAGCTTATATGTTTGTTGTTCATGAATGGGATCTTGCAAAAGCTTAGGATTATCATGTGATGTGAGGGAAATTATTATACCTTGGGGGTCTTGAATTTATTGAATGGATGAAAATATTTTTTGAATGAATTTATACACTACGATTATGGTATGGAGTTGATAGACTTGGATCATGAGATGGTTTGGTGTCATGACATGGAATTGAATGACGAGATGGATTAGGATTATGAGAGGGAGTACTTTGATCTTCACATAAACCGGGATCTATGATGTCATCCTTTCGATCAATAAGTTCAAGTGTGTGACATGGTTGACTTTCTATAGGTGATATGAAGGTAGAAAAACATGAAATGGATGAGCTGGATAAAGATGGGATGGATGAGGTGAAAGTGGGCAGAAATAGAAGACTATGACTACCATTTTGTGAATGTAAGAGAGGGGGACCAACCACGTTCAAGACCCTAGGTCATGGAGGGCCAAGAGCGGAAGGATTCCCTAACTTATGTCAGCTCAACAGGGTGTTAGGAAATGCAGGATGAGAATGATGAGACTATAAGGTCCTTAAATCACTCTACAGACCTGAAACATAGAATGGGGCTAGGCGAGCTAGTTTTTAGGTTTAACTCTACACCTTAAGAAGCTCTGTGCTTGAGGATGTAAGCACTTTGGGACAATAGTGTGGCGTGCTGGCATCCCTTAGGTGCGATGGAATCCGTGTGACCATAGGACTAAAGAAACAAGGCCAAACGCTAGAAAATGAACTAATGACCTATCTAACTACTTCCAAAGGGCCAAAACAAAGCTATGAAGTAGGAAAGATATGTACAAATATGATAAAGTAAATAAACAAGAGTTAGGATGGCAAGAATAATCTCACAAAGGTACTCGTTCACCAGCTAACTCCAAGCAACACGTCCACCTACACACAATGAAGAGGAAAATTATTGGGTGGTCAAGTATAGGGGCCTACCTCAATCATACCCCCATTTAGGTGTTTCCACCTCCACGGATAGCCAAGATAGCGATAAAGGAGAAATATATGATAAAGAGAGAAATGAACTAAAGACCACAAAAGCATTACAAAAATAGTAGGGTGCTACCCACCAAATCATAGAGAGGATTAGAAAGATTACCACCTCCACCAAGAGTGCTCAAGGCTAATGGGGGAGAAAATGAAGGATTCAAGCCTTTGCTGCAATGGTGTTGATTCCACACTTTCTCTACAGAGTTGACAGAGTGTTGTTGTTGCTAATAAGGAGTCCAAGAGTGTTGCTTGAATGCTAGAATGATTGGAGAGTGATCAAGTTGAGTGCTTAGAAGATGGATTGAAAGTTTAGAGGATGCAAAAGAAGTTGAAAAGCTTGTAGGAGGGAATATGAAGGAAGAATGAAGAAAAAAAGCATAGTCAGGTTAGTTAGTCAAAGGGGGCGTTACAAAGCGACCTCCAATGAGCAGTGTAACACTTCTACAGGCTCCAAACACAGGAATCTACTAGGGATATAAGCACACCATGTGGATATTTGTGCGCCATGCGGGCGTCCTTGACAGTTATTCCTTTGTCAACACACAAAACAACTGCCAAGTGGAATGAAGGTAGTGGGCTTCTGTGGAATTTAACCTTCAAATTTGGTTTTCTAAAGTGAAGAAGGGAAAAAGGGGAATTTGTGTAAGGGGTGAAAATTCACTCCTATACATTTTTTCCCACTTTAGTGAGCATGAATACTGATGAGTGCTTTGGTAAAGTAGATTGGAGAAGTAGTAGGGTTAGAAATGTATACCTGAACCATCAAGGAATCAAACCATGATCTAGTGAACTCGAGAGTGCATGACAAGATGAGGACTTCATAGCCCCATAAAAATATGAAGCTGAAGAATGAAAGCATCTTACAAGCCCACAAACCTACAAGGATGCAACCCCCAAGATTTCTCACATGAAGGAAGCCCAATGAAGTAAGTACCTTATAGGGCCACAGACTTGCAAGCAAGGTGTCCCCCAAGAACTCTCACATGAAGGATACTAAGAAAAGTACCTTACACACCCATAGACCTACAAGGAAGTGTCCCCTAAGATCTCTCACATGGAGGAAGCTAGGAAAGCACCCTACAGACCCATAGACTACAGGGAAAGGTTTCCTTCAAGATCTCTCACATGAAGGAACCCAAAGAAAGTTCCCTATAGACCTATAGACTATAGGGGAGCCACCCCCAAGATCTCTCACATGGAGGAAGCTCAAAGGAAGCCCTACAGGCCTACAGACCTATAGGTAGGTATCCCCCAAGATATCTCGCATGGTGGAAACCTAGGAAAGCGGAATCTACAGAGTAAAAAAGCAACCACACAGGCAAGTAAGCAGATAGTCGCACAAACTGTCAAAAAGTTGGAAACCTTTCAAAGGGATCCCTTGGGAACCTTGGAATGAAGAAAGGGGTCCACTCAAGGGATGCACTATTTGAAAGTGCGAAGGAGATGTCTTGTTCTCGAATCGATTCATTATCAAGGAATCCTTTTGAAAGACGTTCACTTCATCAAGGATTTTGAAAGGAAGAATATGCCCCCATGCGAGGGGAAGATAAAATTTGTTCCCACTTTGGAGGAAGGTTTTCAAGTTCTTTCTTTATGAACCCATGATGAAGGAAACATGTTCCATTAGGGTTTCGAGTTGAGAATGCAATTCTTGAAAAGAAGTTTGTGAAGATTCTCAAGAAAATATTTGTTGGTCACAAATGCATTTTCTAAAAATCAAAATGTTGAAGAAGAGGCATTGTCATACATAAAAGGGACAACTCAAGAAAAGAAGAGAGAAATATAAGAAAGGAGTGAAAGAGAAATAAATAAATGACACAGGGGGATTTGGTTTTGTGGGGTCAGATTTGCTCATGCTCATATAAGTAATAAGTTACTGTGGTACAAGGTGAAAGATCATCAATCCCCAACCAGATCAGAAAGAATGCATGAAAAACAAAGTAAAAATAAAAAAATTGTCAACATGGAAGGGAAGCCTAAATGCCCCTAATGCTTTGCATCGTCCCCAATTTATTGAAAATAAGTCACAAACATGGAAGAATGATGATACAAATAGAAGAAGGTTTACGACAAAAAAAACCATGCTTGTATCCAAGCACCAAAAGGGTGATGAGGTTGTCCAAGCACACATAAGGGTATGCGCAAATCATCATGGAAAATAGGCCCTTAAGTGGCAAAAAATTTAAAAAATCAGAGTTAGGCAACTTGATGTAAAAAATTGAATAAGTTATCTATATTATTTCAAAATTATGTAAGAATAGAATCTATAGAAATTGAATGTAGTTTCTAAACCACTAGGTATGTTTTAAAAAAAAAGATATATATGGTAAAATTTTGAAATTTCAATGTAGTGGTACTTAAATTTCAGGGAAAAAAAAAGTAGGTGTCTGTTTGACCACCTAACCACAATAAAATGATAATATTTTTATATAAGTAGAGGACTCATGCCTCGATGTGATGCATATTTTTTTGAAAGTAAGTAAATTAATTTGATTACAACTTTTAAAAATATAAAAACTCATATGACCACTTAACTTGGTCAAAACTTCATGAAATTCAATTTTTTATTTTTAATCCTATAGTATGTGAAGCATAGAATGTGACACATGTTTTGGATTCAAAAAATGTGATACTGTTTGAAATCTATAGATTTTTTTCAATCAGCTTATCAATCAGGACTGTAGTCGTAATTTGAATAGAAAATGAATAATAATTACTTATTAAATTAAAAGTAAAGTATAATTTATATCGATGGAAATTTGAGAATATCTCCTTTAAAAACCCTATTTGTTTCATCAATTTTGGGTAAAAAAATAGTCGTTAGCTATGTATACCCATCATATTGCCACTTTTTGGCCCATCATGATCCTGCACATACCCATAAAATGATCATGGGGGAACACATCACAACACACACAAATATCTAATATAAAGATAAATAAGAGGTATCCTCTTAACATTGACCAACTAAGAGATCATCTACTTCCCACTCTAGATCATCGTAGGGGGAAGGAGGGTGAGCCTGCAATTGTGGGATGTTAAGTGGAGGAGCATCTAACCCTCCCGCAATAAGGGCTAAGGAAGAGGGCCCCACAAGGTCCTCTCTACCAAGCTCTTGTGGAGCTAGGGTCAACGATTTTGCAAACATTACTGACAAAGCCGAAACCTCATCAAGAGAGTTAAACATGTACTTCACAGGAGTTCCATGTCTTACCTCAATGAACGGGGAAGGTTGCACCCAAGATTCACCATTAGGCCCACCAAATGATTTAGGAGCAGTGAAAAACTCAGGATAAGATGGGACTGGTTCTGTCACTAGGACAAAACAAGTAAGCACAGAGCCACCTTTCGGGGAAGGTGGGATCTTCTTACATCCTTCATTGCTAGAAGGAACACACTCCACCTTTTGCTTCATTGATGGAGGTGAACTTCCCACAAATGAGGAAAGAGGTGCAGAAGAAGAGGAGGAAACAATCATAGTAGATATGATCGAGGTGTTAGTCATACCTACGAGCTTCAAAAAAGGAGGGACATTTGGAACAAACATCAACAAAAGCGGATCCACCGAAGGAGCAATGAAAACTTGCACCTTTTTAGGGTCAAGCGCATTCATACTCACAATGGAATGTGAAAGTGATACAAAGCTAGTTTGAATGGAAGTAGAGGGGAGGATAGATGAAACAGTAGAAGGTTCTGATATAGGGGTGGTTGTCTCTTGTTCCTTCCTTTGTAAGGAAGCTTGCTTAGTCATGAGAGCCTTTCACCAGTGCTTACGCTCTTGCGCAAGGTAGTTTTTGTGACTTTTTGAATCAAAGGCTAGAGGCTGCAAAGGAACAAAAGGATCTTGCTCTACCATGGAAGTGTCCACTACAACCATTTTTAGTAGAGGAACAGACCCCTAAATGGGAGCAGGAGGGTCAGGTTGAGAAGCAGCGGGGGGAGTCGACTCAAGTTGCTCGACAGTAGGCCTCTTCCCATTTACTCTTTTAGGAGTAGGAGCAGTAGGATGCCACGAAGATCGAGACAAAGAGGACTCTCCACGAGGGAATTTTCCTCTACCATATAGGTAGTACCAAGGTCCAAGAGGTTTAGTAGGGAGGTCTGATATCCTGATCTTGGGTCTACACCTAGGAGTGATCATCAGACTCAACGGGTAGAATCCAAGCTTGTCCATCCAATACTCCTCCTAAGAGAGGGGAGTAGACAAGTCACCTTGAGGGAATGTTACCTTCTCCTTCCCTTTTTGAGAAGGGGAGGTGGTTGGTTGTTGTGATACAGGAAGAGCCAATTTTGGTTGTCCCTTGCCCTCGGTCTTGTACTTTAGGTAATTCTTATAAAGTAGGTCCATTCTTGGAGGAAGCAGACCAACCGGGGCAGGCCAAAAATGGTCTAATGAATATCCCCCATGGGACACCAAAGGCTGGTATCCAATGTCATGCACTACGTGCACATAACCTTGATGGGAGAACTTCAAACATTTGTGGATAACAGAGGAAATTCCATTCATAGAAGCTAGCCAAGGTATGCCTAGCTTCATTATGAACAAATCTAACTTTGGAACAACATAAAAAAATGTTTCAATAGCCCTAGGTCCAACTAGGACAGACAAAGTTATCGATCCATAGGGCTACAGGGGGAGACCATCACATGTACGGATGGTAGATTTCATTTATTCATATTCTTTTCTAAGTAATGAGTTAAGCCACAACGTCTCTTCTATGATAACATTCACTTGACTTGCGGGGTCTACTAGGACCCCTGTCACAATGTTTCCGTTGAGGTGAGTGGGAATATAAAGAGACAAGGGCTTGTTATTTAAGGGTAAGTCCTACAACATGAATGTTATATCTGATGAACCGTTCGCAGGCTATGCAGTTGAAGTAACCATGACCATATTAACATAGGCCTCGGGTTGAGTGATAGAATCAATGGGATCAACAATCATGTTAGAAGAATGTGACTGAAATAGGTTCGTGTATATCTACAGTTCACTATTTTCTTTCACCATTGATTTGTTTACAGTTTTTTTGCTACCATCGAGAAGAATAGTACCATCCTCGATGCGGTCCTATATCTCATAATGCAGGTGCATACAAGGTTCAATATCATGTTTGTTAACTCGATGGTACTGATAGTATGTACTTCCATCATACCAACTAGGGTACGGTTCCTTAAGAGGTTTAGGGTTTGGAAAGGTTATGATCTTATCCTTCAACAACTTTTGCAAGATGGAGGAATAAGATTTTGAAAAATTTGAGCTATTTTTTATTGTGTTTGAGGTCATTGTCATCGATAGTGGCTACTACATTTACAACTTTTCCTTTTCGAGAGATTGATACAATGGATTTTCCTTTAGAATGAGAGTGCAAGGAGGACCCCCCAAACTAAACCACCATCTGTTGATACTCTTGTAGGGTTGCACACAAGTGCATGAAAGAAGGGTATTTCATAAGGGAAAATTTCTCTTTCCAAGGTCTTTGTAAGTTCCCTATGAATACCTTTTGTACATCAGAATTGGGAAGCAAAATACAAGATTTGTGAGAAGAGCACTTGATATCATGCTATAAAATTAGTGATCTTTTTATTATCACCTTGTTTACACCGGATGAGATTCCAAAAGGTCACCTTTGGCCTGATCTAAGCTTGAAATTTCTATAATAATTGGTTTACAAGTTGGTCATATGAGAAAATTGAAATATTAGGCAAGGAATGGTACCACTCGAGTGTTGTATCCTTGAGAGATCAGGGAAATAGTTTGGCCATCAACGTATCATGATGGAATAAATCTGTGCACAAGGCGTTAAAGATGGACACATGTTTCTATGAGTCCCCTTTACCATCATATTTATGAAATTTAGGAATCTCCATTCCCTGAGGGAAGGGAGTGTTTGGGATTGCAACCAACAATATGCTATTCCAGAAGAATGGTTGGAAGATAGGCTAGGAAAAATCTTGGGAGAGACTCACTATCTGGCTTTGCATCTTACCCATATTTTGAAGAAGATTATTTATAATAGGGTCATTAGAAGATAGAGGGCTAGAGGATCCTCCTCCATAACCACTACCAAAGCCACCACCAAAACCACCTGTGTGACCACCACCGAAACCACCACTAGTAGGGCCTCTGCCGGAGCCACCTCTTCTTCCAAAGCCACCACCACGACCTCCACTAGAACCACTTCCACTAGCACCACCTCCACTTTCGAATACACCGCCACTACCAAATCCCCCACCACTCATCCTACTGAAACCTCCACCACTAGAGGTGACAGGAGCAATGAAGCTGAAACCCAAAGGGATCTTATTTACTTTGATAGTTTCAGGCCCCTTGGGGGTAGAGGGAATGTTGATTGAGGGTACACTATCTACCATGTATATAGACATAGGAGGCATCGAAAATCCTAGCTTCCTCTCATGATCTTCAAAAGTGGCTCCTTGTATGATGTTATGATTGTTTGGAGGAGCACATAAATCAGTCAGACTAGAGAGGCTAGCCAAGAGTTCTATGCCTGTTCAGTCTTTTCCCACCATGTACTTTAGTTCACTGATAACCCAAGAGGCCCTAGCCAACTTTGGGTCTCTTTCCAAATGATGTTCCAAGTCACCCAACCCCTTGTTGAGGGCGGAGATATATTTTGTGGGTATGTGAACAACCTCATGCTCATCTACCAATGATGGTGTAGATGCAGTAGGAGTGGGAACATGATCAGTCTCGTTAGAGAATCTTATCTCACCCTTGGACAACTACTCCTGCATGACCAAGCCAATGGCGGGACCAAAGAAAATACCTATAGAGAAACTAGTAGTGACCTTCATCCTTTCCATCGGGAGGTGTCGTATACTTCTCCTAATAATATACTTGAAGGTTGTGGACTAGGCTGTGATGCTCATAAACCTTCACAACACTCAGGGGCACAATGGTCACAAGGTATAAGGGAAAAGCTTCAACATCAATGGATGAACATACGTTGGTTCACGTCGAGCTCACCAAAAATGTAAGAGAGGGGGACCAACCATGTTCAAGGCCCCAGGTAACGGAGGGCCAAGAGCAGAAGGATGCCCTAACTTACCTCAGCTTAATGGGGTGTTAGGAAATGAGGGACGAGAATGATGAGGACTATAAGGTCCTTAAATCACTCTACATACCCAAAACACAAAATAGGGCTAGGTGAGCCGTTTTTTGGGTTTAACTCTATGCCTCAGAAAGCTCTCTGCCCAAGGATGAAAGTGGGGTTTTGGGATGACAGCATGCCACATTGGTGTCTCTCAAGTGTGCTAGCATCTGTATGACCAGAGGACTAAAGAAGCAAGGTCAAATGCTAGAAAATGGACTAACAACCTAGCTAACTACTTTCAAAGGGCCAAAAAAAAGCTATGAAATAGGAAAAATATGTACAAATATGATAAATTAAATAAACACGAGTTAGGATGGAAAGAATAATCTCACAAAGGTACTCATTCGCTAGCTAACTCCAAGCAACACGTCCACCTACACACAATGAAGAGGAAAACTGTTGGGTGGTTGTATAGGGGCCTACCTCAGTCAGACCCCTGTTTAGGTGTTTCCACCTCAATAGACAACCAATCTAGTGATAATGGAGAAATATATGATAAAGAGAGAAATGAACTAAAGAACACAAAAGCACTACAAAAATAGTAGGGTGCTACCCACCAAATCGTAGATGAGAGGAGTAGAAATATTACCACCTCCACCAAGAGAACTCAAGGATAATGGTGGAGAAAATGAGAGGACTCGAGCCTCTGCTGCAATAGTGTTGGTTCTACACTTGATCTACAGAGTTGATAGAGTGTTGTTGTTGCTGCTAAGGAGTGCAAGAGTGCTGCTTGAATGCTAGAATGCTTGGAGAGTGATCAAGTTGAGTGCTTAGAAGATGGATTGAAAACTTAGAGAATGCAAAAGAAGTTGAAATCCTTGTAAGAGGGAATTTGAAGGAAGAATGAAGAAAATGACCATATTCAGGACAATTAGTTGAAGGGGGCATTATAAAGTGAACTTTAATGAGAAGTGTGATTCCTAGATGCAGGATCCAGATGTAGGAATCTACCAAGGACGTAAGCACACTGCACTGGCACCCCCAACTGTTATTCCTCTAACGACATGCAAAACAACCACCAAGTGGAATGAAGGAAATGTGCTTATGTGGAATTTAGCCTTCAAATTTGGTTTTCTAAAGTGATGAAGGGAAAAAAGGGAATTTGTATAAGGGGTGCAAATTCGCTCCTATACAGTGAAATAGGATTTTTGATCAAGTATTGTATTCCTTTGGCGAAATAGGATGGATAGTTGTTGGTTCAACATGGAAGAAATTTTGGTTTTCCTTGTCAATGGAGGAAAAGGATGACATGTATGGTGACATGAGTTGGGTATTGAACCAAATATTTATGGGATGTGAGGGTCTCTTACACTACTAGGGTTTTGTACCTAAAAGGAGAGAGGTACAAAAAATCTTAATGGCTCACTCAAGAACAAACCCTTAAGATTCAAATGCAAAGGAGATTGAAATATTTCAAAGGGGAATGTCCTAGATGTTGGAAATTGGTAAAATAAATTAACTACTAATGCAAAACTTAGAAAATGCAAGATGTTTGAAAACACAGTGTGAAATGCAAAAAGACCTAGAAAGATAAATAGAAATGCAAGTAAAATAGAACAAGAAAGTAAAAATAAAAATGTGCACCCAGAAACTTGTAGAGGCAGGAATGCAGACTAAAAATGTTGTTGATCCTGAAATCTTGACCTACTAGGACTTATTCGAGCTATTCTGGGCGAATTAGTCCTAGATCTGGAAAACTATACGAGAGCCTCTTTCGAGAAAATGGGCATTAGAATCTACATAAATCTCTGAAAAAATGGGTACAATGGGACTCATTCGCCACTAATGGTGAATGAGTCCACTTTGACTTTTCTAAAAAATCAAAAGTGGAATCAAAAGCTCTCGATCTACTCTTTTTGTTCCTCAAGGTGTTTAGATCTGAAACCCTAGTTTTCAGCATAGTAAGTGGATTTTTGTGAATATTTTGACCTTTCCAATAAGGAGATGACTTTAAAAAAAAATCAACTTATTCTTCAATGATCTCCAAGCCTTCAAAGTACCTAAATCTACAATCATACAAATAGAGAAAATGTTGATTGTTAAGGAATAAGGGTTTTCCTTGGTCAAAACCAATTTAGGTAATTAAACCAAATGAAGAAATAAGATGAAGCATGAACATGAAATAATGGAATTAGAACCTTTACATGATTATGGATCTTCCATTGAATGCCTTAGAAGTGATCTTGAATGATCTCTAAATGACCAAACCCTAAATTTCTTCATTTGACAAGAATACCTTATGATACTTGGATGAAATGAGGGTTTGGAGGCTTATTTATATAGGAAAACCATTCGAATGCTTTTTAATTTGATCCCCAGTTCAACATTCAAGAAAATTAAACTTAAAACCCAATTTTTCCCACTTGAACTCTGAAAGTAGCTCAAATGGGCCTCACTTTCCATCTTGGGTGAATGGATCCCACCTCGATGGGACTCATTCACCCAAAGTGGTGAATGGGTCCAACAGGGGCTTTTTTGCCACTTGGGATGTTAGGGAGTGAAGAATTTCAACTTTTATGTTGTTCTAGTCAGGTTTTTGATCAAAATAAGCCTTGGGATGCACAATATGGGGTCATAGGGGCCTATTAATGATGATATAAAGGGTAATTAGAGCTAGGGACATAAAGTTCAATGTGAAAGTTTGATTAAATACACTTTACAACATTAAAATGAGGTCCACACAGCCTAGAAAGGGACAACATCCAATGTCAATGTGTAAAACACATTACAACACTAGATTAAGTTTAGGTTTAATTTATAAGCCTTTTAGATTAATGTGAGAATGCAATTAAATACATTTTACAATATTAAATTAAGGGAAAGATAGGTCCATTAGACCTAAATACTTAATAAAAGTCTAGAAAAGTGTAAAAGTCATTTACAACACTTTACAACACCTTTACAAGACATCGATAAATGCATTTTATTCAATTTGCAAGGGACCAAGATCTAATTTGGATGTGTAAAATACTTCACAACACTAAATCAAGGCAATACTAGGTCCAATTTATCATTAATTATTCCTGAATCAAGCAAGAGATACTTTTTTCTATGCTACATTTAGCCCCCACTTTAGTGAGAGGATGAAATTTCTTCAAACTAATAGTAAATTATACTTTCAAGAGGGAGTTGCAATTGCACCAATTTAGATGATAAAGGATGACAAAGATCAAGGCAGCAACAAGCCCCCAGGATCCAAGATCCTAAGTCAAACCAACATAAGCACAAAAGAGCACGCATAAGGTGTATAATATGTAGCAAAAAAAGATACACAATCATGCAATGTCAAGAACTAAAAGAAAGAAAAAGGAGGTGGATCAATGATGCACTCACTCTGGGGCCACAAAACATCAGGTCATCCATGGGGTGAGTTGTCCCAAAGAAATGGTTTAGTGAGAAAGCCATGCGGTGTGTCAACTTCCCACCATATATTGAGAAATTAATGCTTGTGTGTTGACTTCCTATTATACTAACCATACCAAAGTTATCCTCCTAATAACTTTGATAAGGCACCACAAAATTGATTTTTGTAATTTTTTTTGAATGTCATGTAAAATTTTTGTTAAAGGTGATTTTGCTTTGTTCATATAAGGTCTTCTTCTTAGGGAACATTGTGCTTGATGCCTCCAATAGAGGATAAGTCAAGATGTCAGATCATCGCCCATGGGATGCCTCATTCGCATCATGCCATGTCAGTAGATCATACACTCTTGGATGACATCAAACCCAATGACACCACCAAGAAGAGGAAACATCACAAGAAAAAAAAATTCATGCCATGAATTTTTTTCCAAAAGATGTCACTGATGTATGCCCCCACTTTAAAGAGTTTGCTACAACATCACTATGAGCAATTTATTTAAAGTAAAAAACAAAAAATGCTAACATGAAAGAAGACATGAGAGCCAACTTTGAAAGCCTTATGCCAAGTCATATGTTTCTGAAATGAAGCTACATCATGGATAAGTATGTCACATGCAAAAAAACTTAAGACATTTCATCCACATCCCAAGCTTGCTCTTATATATGTTCATGAAAGGTTAACAACTATCCAAAAGAGACAATGACAAGTGACATATGATGACAATTATACTTAACCCCATTTCCCCCACTTAGTGCAGGACAAAGGTGAGCCTAGAATGGATTATATATGTTGCTCCTTGCAATAGTGAATATGCTATGATCCTAAAACTATTACATGGCAAGGAGCAGCAAGTAATGCTATTTATTTTGATAAGTAAATAAAGTTTCTGCTTGATGCATATTTAGTGAGATGTCTATTAGTTTAGGATGTACCAAGGATAAAGTTTTCTTGGAAGAATTGTTTGTGATAGTGTTGACATTAGATGAAGGTTTTTGTTTTGAGGGACAATAACTAAGATCAGAGTCATTTCTTGCATTTTAGGCTTTATAGGGACTTGGATACATTTTTCTATAGCATCACATCCTTTCCCAAGTTGCTTCATAAATTCAAAATGTCTTCCAAAAAGTTTCATCACTTGTTTTGGAATTGGTGGTTGTTCAATTTTCTCAAAGTTTGTCTTGATTGTTGTCTATATTTGTAAGGTGGCAGAAGTGGATATTTTTGACATTACCTCTTTTTCTCATCCCTTTGTAGATTCTTTTGTTATGATGATGTATTCCCCCATGGATGTAGAAATGAAATCAAAGGTTTTTGAAGCCTCTTCCAATAACTTTGTGGCTTCTTCAATTTTATTTTGTCTTTCTATATCGTTTTTCTTGGTACTGATCATAGCACATGTAATCTTTTTGTTTTGAGGAGTAGAAGGAGACTTGTCATAAATTCCTTACATTTTCTTCAAGGATTTATCAATATCAAACAAATCAGGATGCTGCAAATTGAGGTTGATTTCTAGTTTGCACATGATAGTGTTGATGTTTACTTTCACCATGATAGCTTCCTTATTAGGAGAGGTTTTTAGGAGAACTACAAATTAAATGTTCATGGGGTAAAAGCACAAACCTGTGTCACACTTTATAAAGGAATCAGCCAACAGCAAAAAAAATTCTGAACTTCGACCACATAAAAGTGGTCTTTATGTTTTAAATTTCAAAATGGTGTAAACTAATAAAATGTAGAGATTTTGATGAAGTTTATTGTTGTAATTTTTAAAATTTAAAAAAAATATATTTTCATTATGTTTTTATCAATTTAAGGACAAATTTTGGAATGCTGAAAATTTCAGAAAAGAGTGACTTCACGGGCCGTCAAGAAACAAATTGAAAACAACTTCATTTCTCCCTAATTTTTTTTTCTCCAAATAGGTAACTTCAATATCTTGTGCATGGAAAAAGAAAAATCAAATTTTGATGTATATTTTTCTTGTAATAACGTTTTAAAGTCAAACATGTCAAAATTTGATAGTTTTCACGGGCCGTCAACTATTTTAAATTTTTAAATCATTTTCAAAAAAATAATTATACCCTTTTGAAGAAGACTCTCTCCTCTTGTGCCCCATATAAGATTTAAATTTTTTTAATAAATTTTACTATCTTGTTTTTAATTTGTAATCAACTTCTTTTTTCATTCTGAAAACCTACTTGCATTATTTTAAAAATAAAATATATTAAAACTAATAAAAATATTAAAAAAATTATATATTTGGATTCTCCACTCCGAGCTCTACAAAAGGGTATTTTTTGTTTTTGCAAAAAAATCATTCTAACTAAAGAAATACTTAGCTAAAGTTGAAAGTTTCAGAAAATTCTGAAAAAAGCTGAGTTAGTTGCCAACTAGGATGCCACATAGACAGTTTCGGTAGAAACAGTTTCTATAGAAAGGGTTTTGGCCGAAACCCTTTCTATAGAAACTGTTTCTACCGAAACCCTTTCTATAGAAACCCCGCACATTAAAAAATCCAATTTCGAAGGCAGTTTTAAAGCGGGAAGAGGAAAATTTTTATTTTTTTGGATTCGGGCGAAACTTATTCGACAGAAACCTATGTGCCACGTAATATGCCACATGGTTTCGGTTGAAACCTAGTCGGGCGAAACCTTTCCAGCCGAAAATATTTTGCTCAGAACTATTTATTTGGCCGAAAGTGTGACACACCTTTGTGCTTTTACCCCATGACATTCAATATTTCGTTCTTCCATATTGACTTCATCACAAGTAAGGGAATGATCCATGGTTGGATTTTCGGGTTTGGCAATGATGGTGTTTCTTTGCTAAAAAATACGGTGTTTCTTTGTTCAAAAATGTTTTACATCATGATTCTCATCAATGGGATCTTGTACCACCATAATATCTTCTTCACCTATAGGAGATATATTAGGAGAGAGGGGAATTTGATTGTTTTCAATAATCTCATTCTTTTTATCTAAGATATCATTTTGTTGTTCCATTATTTTTACCCTAATAGGAGAGATTTTAGGAGAGTGACAAACAATAGGTTCATCACATTTCATGGTTGGATTTGATAAAGTAGCTTCATCACTCATAGGAGAGGCATTAAGAGAAGGACAACTAGGAGTTCCATGGTGACCAATGAGTGGAATTTTTTGTTCAAATAGGTCTTCCCCAATGGTAGGGGCATCAAGAAAGGGATGAATAAGATTCTCATGAGTCTCAATAATGATATATTCTAACACTAAACTATCTTCTTCATGTTTAGAGAATATATTAGGAGAAGTAATGATTTGGTTATCATGATTATCTACGTTTATATTCCTAAATCCTATAACGTTTGCTTGAGTAGGAGAGGTAGGATTTTAATAGCTCTCAAATATCAATATTTCCTCCATACAAATGTGTTTTTCATGATCATTCACGATCGTATCCTTATTTAGTAAAGAATTTTCACAAGTAGGGAAGGAGTTGGGAGATGAATGAAGACTAGGTAAAGTAGTGGCCATGATTTCAGCTTCATGTGTCATAATGTCTTTTGAAGGGGGAGGAGGAGGAAGACAAGCAATACTTTCACGATAGTCAATGATTGTATCTTCTTTCACTATGATACCTTCATCACCAATGGGAGAGATATCAGGAAGAATAATTATGATTATCATGATTATCGATGCTTGCATCCTTTTGTGTAGAAGGAGGTTAGGGATTCATGCAAAGGATTGTATTATAGCTATGGAATGAGGGATGAAGCTTAAATGGAAGTATGGAATGGAGTTGTTATGAGAGAATGTGGGAAAGAATAACATTGGCACACACCTTGAAGGGTGGTGAAAGTTGAAAGATTGAGAGTGGGTTGGGATAATAAACTTGGGTATATAAGCATGAAAAATGGATTTGGAGGATGAATAATGGAGGAATGTATGATGGTGGAATAGTGGAGTCTTTTAGATTAGCAAGTAGGGATACCAATTTTGATTTTTTATTTGAATGCATGTATGTTTTTTCTTTCTTTGGAACCCACAATGTTTTCACTTTTCATTTTTCATTATAGCCTATTCAATTTTTCTTAATAGGCACCTTCTATTTTCTTGGAAGTGTTTTTCTTTTGATTTTGGAGCATGTTTTTATTTATTTTGGCATGTATTTTTAGTGAGACCTAATGATATTTAGGTTTTTGTGGATTATTCGATTTATGCATTTCTTGTTTGGTATCCCAATTGCTTGGATAGGCCATAGAGGGATTTTATGAAATTAGAGGATTTTGAAGTTGACGCTGTCAGAAGGAATTCAAGGGTATGTGCCTTTGTTGTTCTTGAAAGGGAACATAAGGATATGTATTAGGAACATATGGGCCCATGATGGATGGAAGGGTTGATGGATAGGGTCCAACAATAGATGGTGAAGATGATGGAGGAGGTGGATGTATTGATCTGAAGGGATTCCTTTTGTGTTTGAAAGAGATACCAACATCTTAAGAAGGAGGTATGTAGCTAAGGCTATAAGAATTTAGATGTGTTTTAATATAAAGGGTGTTCAGGTAAATGGAAGTCATGAAGGCATATTGTATTGTAGGAGAAAATAAGCTTCTATAATTATGGATGAACCAAGCTTATGTGTTTGTGGTTCATGAATGTGATCTTGTGAAAGTTTAGGATTATCATGTGATGTAGGGAAATGCTTATACCTTGGGGGTCTTGACTTTATTGAATGGATGGAAAGCTTTTTTGAATGAATTTATACACTACAATTATGGTATGGAGTTGACAGACTTGGATCATGAGATGGTATGGCATCATGACATGGAATTTAATGATGAGATGGAATAGGATCATGAGAGGGAGTACTTTTATCTTCACATAAAGGGGGATCTATGATGTCATGCTTTTTATCAATGAGGTAAAGTGTGACATGGTTGACTTTCTATAGGTGCTATGGAGGTGGAAAAACATGAAATGGATGAGATGGATAAACATGGGATGAATGAGGTGAAAGTGGGTGGAACTAGATGACTACGACTACCATTTTGTGAAATAGGATTTTGTATCGGGTGTTGTATTCCTTACAGGGTGACTTTTGGTGTTCCTTTGGTGAGATAAGATGGATAATTGTTGGTTCAACATGGAAGAAATTTTAGTTTCCCTTGTCAATGGAGGAAAAGGATGACATGGAGGGTGACATGAGTTGGGTATTGAACCAAATATTTTTGGGATGTGAGGGTCTCTTACACTTCTAGGGTTTTGCACCTAAAAAGAGAGGTAAAAAAAATCTTAATGGCTCACTCAAGAACAAACCTTTGAGATTATAATGCTAAAGAGGTTAAAATATGTGAAAGGGGAATGTCCTAGATGTTGGAAATTGATAAAAGAAATTAAGTACTAATGCAAAACTTAGAAAATGCAAAATGTTTGAAAATGCAGTGTGAAATACAAAAAGACCTATAAAGATAAATAGAAATGCAAGCAAAATAGAACAAGAAATTAAAACAAAAAATGTGCACCTGGAAACTTGTAGAGGTAGGAATGAAGGCTGAAAATGTTGCTAGCCTGAAATTTTGATGTACTAGGACTCATTCACCATTCTGGGTGAATCAGTCCCAGATCTGGAAAACTGTACCAAAGCTTGTTTCAAGAAAATGGGTATTAGAATCTACAAAAATCCCTAAAAAATAGGTATAGTCAGACTCATTTTCCACTAATGGTGAATGAGTACACTTTGAATTTTTTGAAAACTCGAAAGTGGAATCAGAAGCTCTTGATTTTCTCTTTTTGTTCCTCCAGGTATCTGAATCCAAAACCCTAATTTTTGACACAATATGTGACTTTTTGTGAATATTTTGACCTTGCCAATAGGGAGATGACTTCAACAAGTTTGAAACTTATTATTTAATGATCTCCAAGCCTTCAAAGTACCTAAATCTACAATCACACAAAAAGACAAAGACAATGTTGATTGTTAGGGAATAGGGGTTTTCCTTGGTCAAACCCTGTTTAGGTAATTAAACCAAATGAATAATAAGATGAAGCAAGAACATGAAATAATGAAATTAGAACCTTTCCACGATCATGAATCTTGAATTACTACAACAATGGGTGAAGAATCTACCCTTGAATGCCTAAGAAGTGATCTTGAATCCTCTCTAAATGACCTAACCCTAAATTTATTGATTTGACAACATGAATACCTTATGATACTTGGATGGAATGAGGGTTTTGAGACTTATTTATATAGGCAACCCACTCAAAATCTTGTTAATTTGATCCCTTAGGTTGACATTGAAGAAAATTAAACTTAAAACCCAATTTTACTACTTGAACTCTGAATGTAGCTCAAATGGGACTCATTCGCCATCTTGGGTGAATGGGTCCCACATGGATGGAACTCATTCACCCAAAGTGGTGAATGTGTCTCATAGGGGCTATTTTTCCAGTTGGGATGTTGAGGAGTTAAGAATTTCATCTTTTATGTTGTTCTAGTTAGGTTTTTGATAAAAATAAACCTTGGGATGCACAATATGGGGTCATATGGGCCTATTAATGATGATATAAAGGGAAATTAGGGCTAGGGACACAAATTTCAATGTGAAAGTTTTATTAAATACACTTTACAACATTAAAATGAGGTCCACATAGCCTAGAAAGGAACAACATGCAATGTGAATGTGTAAAACACATTACAACACTAGATTAAGTTTAGATTTAATTTACAAGCCTTCTATATTAATGTAATAATGCAATTAAGTACATTTTACAATATTGAATTAAGGGAAAGATAGGTCCATTAGACTTAAATACTTAATAAAAGTATAGAAAAGCGTGAATGTCATTTACAACACTTTACAACAACTTTACAAGACATTTATAAATGCATTTTATTTAGTTTGCAAGGGCCCAAGACCTAATGTGGATGTGTAAAATACATCACAACATTAAATTAAGGAAAAATTAGGTTCAATTTTTAATTAATTATTCATGAATCAAGTAAGAGATACTTTTTTCTATGCTACATTTAGCCCCCACTTTAGTGAGAGGATGAACTTGCTTCAATCTCACACTAAAGTAGACATTCAAGAGGGAGATCCAATTGTACCAATGTTGATGAGAAAGGATGACAAAGATCAAGGTAGCGATCTAGCCCCCATGATCTAAGATCCTAAGTCAAACCAACATAAGCACAAAAGAGCATGCACAAGGTGTATAATATGTAGCAAAACAAGATACACAATCATGCAATGTGAAGAAATAAAAGAAAGAAAAATGAGATGGATAAAAGATGCACTCACTCTGGGTCCACGGAACATCAGGTCATCCATGGGGTGAGTTGTCCCAAAGAAATGGTTTAGTGAGAAAGTAATGCTAGTGTGTTGGCTTCCCACCGTATAATGAGAAAATAATACCAATGTGTTAGCTTCCTGATATACTAACCATACCAAAGCTATCCTCCTGATAAATTTGATAAGGCACCACAAAAATGGTTTTTGTAAATATTTTTGGATGTCATATAAAAATTTTGTTAAAGGGGATTTTGCTCTATTCATGTAAGGTCTTCTTCTTAGGGAGCATTGTGCTTGATGTATCCAAGAGAGGACAAGTCAAGGTGTCAAATCATTTCATGGGATGACACGTTCACATCATGCCATGTTAGTAGATTGTACACACTTGGACATCAAATCCAATGACACCACCAAGAAGAGGACACATTAAAAGAAAAAAGAAAAATCACGCCATGAAAATTTTGCCAAAAGATTTTGTCGATGTATGCCACACTTTAAATTGGTTGCTACACTATCACTGTGAGAAATTGCTTTAAAGTAGCAAATAGAAAATGCTAACATGAAAGAAGACATGAGAGCCAACTTGGAAAGCCCTATGCAAGGTCATATGTTTCCGAAATGAAGCTACATCATGGATAAGTATGTCACATGCGAGCCAACTTAAGACATGTTGTCCACATCCCAAGCTTGCTCTTATGTGTTCATGAAAGGTTAACGAATAGCCAAAAGACACAATGACAAGTGACATATGACGATAAGGATACTTAACCCCGTTGCCCCCACTTAGTGTAGAAAAAAGGTGAGCCTAGAATGGATTATGATATGCTACTCCTTGCAATAGTGAATATGTTATGATCCTACAACTATTACATCACAAGGAGAAACAACTAATGTTATTTATTTTGATAAGTAAATAAGGTTTTTTCTTTATACATATTTAATGAGATGTCTATCAGTTTAGGATGTACCAAGGTTAAAGTTTTCTTGGAAGAATTATTTGTGATAGTGTTGAAATTGGATGAAGGTTTTTGTTTTGAGGGACAATAACCAAGATCATGAGTCATTTCTTGCGTTTTAGGCTTTATAGGGACCTAGATACATTGTTCTATAGCATCACATCCTTTCCCAAGTTGCTTCATAAGTTCAATACATCTTCCAAAAAATTTCATCACTTGCTTTGAAATTGGTGGTTGTTCAATTTTCTCAAAGTTCGTCTTGGATGTTTTTTTTACTTGTAAGGTGGCGGAAGTGGATTTTTTTGACATTACCTCTTTTTCTCATCCCTTTGTAGATTCTTTTGTTATGATGATGTATTCCCCCATGGATGTATAAATGAAATCATTTTTTTTCGAAGCCTCTTCCAATAACTTTGTGGCTTCTTCAATTTTATTTTGTCTTTATATATCATTTTTCTTGGTACTGATCATAGCACATGTAACCTTTTTATTTTGAGGAGTAGAAGGAGACTTGTCATAAACTCCTAACATTTGCTTCAATGCTTGATCCATATCAAGAAATTCAAGATGTTGCAAAGTGAGGCTGATTTTTGGTTTGCACATGAGAGTGGACATGTTTGGTTGCACCATGATAGCTTCCCTATTAGGAGAGTTTTTAGGAGAACTAAAAACTAGATGTTCATGACATTCAATGTTTGGTTCTTCCATATTGACTTCATCACAAGTAAGGGAATGATCCATGGTTGGATTTTCATGTTTGGTAATGATCTTGTTTCTTTGTTCAATAATGTTTTCATTGTGATTCTCATCGATGGGATCTTGTAACACCATAATTTATTCTTCACCAATAGGAGAGATATTAGGAGAGAGGGAAATTTGATTTTTGTCCATAATGTCATTATTTTTCTCTAAGGTCTCATTCTCTTGTGCCATGATTTTTACCCTAGTAGGAGAGATTTTAGGAATGTGACAAACAATAGGTTCATCACATTTCATGGTCGGATTGATAAAGTAGCTTCATCACTTATAGCACAGGCATCAAGAGAAGGATAACTAGGAGTTTCATGGCTACCAATGAGTGGAATTTTTTGTTCAAATAGGTCTTCCCAAATGGTAGGGGCATTAGGAAAGGGAGGAATAAGATTCTCACAAGTCTCAATAATGATATCTTCTAACACTAAACTATCTTCTTCATATCTAGAGAAGATATTAGGAGAAGGAAAGGTTTGATTGTCATGATTATCTACATTTACATTCCCAAATCCTATAACGTCTGCTTGATTAGGAGAGGTAGGATTTTCATAGCTCTCAAATATCAACATATCCTCCACATAAATGTGTTTTCATGATTTTTCATGATTGTATCCTTATTTAGTAAATCATTTTCACAAGTAGGGAAGGTTTTGGGAGATGAATGAAGAATAGGTAAAGTAGTGGCCATGATTTCAGCTTCATGTGTCATAATGTGTTTGCAAGGAGGAGGAGGAGGAAGAAAAGAAATAATTTCATGATTGTCAATGATTGTATCTTCTTTCACTAAGATACCTTCATCACCAATGGGAGAGATATCAGGAGAAGAACAATTATGATTATCATGATAATCGATGCTTGCATATTTTTGTGTCAAATCTTTAGTAGATGATCCTAGTGAGAGGAAGTCCTTAAGGGCTTCATCTAACATTTCTAAGTCATCACTACTAAAGGGCTTAGATGATATGCTTTTCATAAATTGAATCATTTTTTGAATTGTTTCTTTTGGTGTGTTTAGTTTTTTATTTTCATTTACTAATGAATCTGATCTAAACAAACTAGGAAGTAATGCTAAAAATGAAAATTGCAAAAATCTAATGCTATCCATAATTTCCATGAATGTAAACAATGATTATTTCTAATGATTTAAATGTAATGGAAGCTATGCAAACTTAAAATCCAATGTAAAGACATAGGATGAAATGAAACTTTTCAATTTCACAGAAGCTAATGTACTGATTGTATTATGCAATGATCTAAAAATGAAATGTTGTGAATGCAAGATCGAAATTAAGCAAGCATGAAATGAGCCAAATTAAGCTAGATTTAGTGAAATGCATGTAATAGGAACTTAACCAACAGATACAAATAGTTAATGGTAGCAAACAAAATTGTAAAAATAGGGTTTTCAGTGCCATCAAAGGCAATTTCAGGGGTGGAAAGGGACTAATTCGCCCAAGGTGGTGAATGAGTCCTAAGGTCGATTTTTTTCAATTTTTTTTGAATTTTCTGATTGATTTTTATGTATTCTATGCTCTACAATGTAGATCTAAAGTGTAGATGTAGAATTTTGATATTGTTCAATGAAATGAAGTGCAATAACGCAAGCTAAATGAGCATTTCACTAATGCAAAATTTGAAACTCTAGAATGCAATTTAAATATTGCAAAATGTAATGCAATGCTAATTTAATCTATTCCTATGATGTAAATACACTCTAATTTAGAAATATTATGTTATAAATGCAGGTTCACCAAAATGAACCAAATATTTTTGTGATGTGAGGGTTTCTTACACTTCTAGGGTTTTGCACCTAAAAGGAGAGATGTACCAAAAATATTAATGGCTCACTCAAGAACAAACCCTTGAGATTCCAATGCAAAGGAGATTAAAATCTATCAAAGGGGAATGCCCTAGATGTTGGAAATTGATCAAATAAATTAACTACTAATGCAAAACTTAGAAAATGCAAAGTGTTTGAAAAAAAAGTGTGAAATGCAAAAAGACCCAGAGAGATAAATAGAAATGGAAGTAAAATAGAACAAGAAAGTTTAAAAAAAATGTGCACCTAGAAAATTGTAGAGGTAGGAATGAAGATTGAAAATGCTGCTAATCCTAAAATTTTGACCAACTAGGACTCATTCGCCATTTTGGGTGAATTAGTCCCAAATTTGAAAAACTATACTGGAGCCTATTTTGGGAAAATGGGTATCTGAATCTACAGAAATCTATGAAATATAGGAACAGTGGGACTCATTTTCCAGAAATGGCAATTGAGTCACCTTTGACTTTTTTGAAAAGTCAAAAGTGGAATCGGAAGCTCTCAGTCTACTCTTTTTGTAACAAATTTTGCAACAACTATCAATACCTTTTGCAACAACACCATGTGAACAAGTAATGAATGAACAACAAGGCCTTTGAAATGAATATCAAGAACCACTTTGGATGTAGATCACCAAACAAATGAATATTGTCTTTGAAATCAATCCATGACAACACAATGAAACAACTCACTCTGCATGTAGTTGGCATCGTACACCTTTTGAATTACCAAATCCATTTACCTTTGACAACAATTACAAACAACTTCATCATAGACATGTCTGAAAAATGTTGAAGTATACATAAGGAATGTGGTGTATTTAAAGTATAGAACTAGATTCTAACATTGTAACTCATACATTTGTCAATCACAACAACTGATAACACTTTTGTAACACTTTTCAAGCAAGAATCTAGACATATTTTAGAATTTTGTATGAACATGTTAACACTTGAGATCTATAAAAACTGATTGTAACCCTCAACTATGTCTAAGAGTTAGAAGATAATTCATGCATGAAATGAAACAAACTCACATTGAACATGGACTCTTGATATGGTTTTTTCCCTCAATCTCTGATTACATTTAACCTTGATATTTCCCTAATATGGATCTTCATATGGTATGGTGTCAATCTTGTTATGATAGATGAAGGTATGTTTGAGCTATAGATGGATAATGATATGAAATATTTAGAAATATGAATGACCTAGGTGGATCTAAAGAAGAAAGGAATGCAACACATTGATGTGATGCAACGAAAGCATATAAATGGCTTAATAAATGCATTTGATATGGGAGGAAAGGATATGAAAGGATAGATATGGAAATGAATTGAATGGAAGGGATATGAAGTGATAATTTGTTTCATCATAGAGCGGAACAAATCCCAATTTGTTATTGGTTATGCTTTTTGTAATCATCATAGGATGGATTGACCCAATACACACACACAAGAAAGACATATGCCCCATTCCTTACTCTCCTTCATACACAACAAGGTGTAGAGATCCTCGAGGTTCCTTAGAATGTGATAAGAAAAGAAAAGATATAAAAAGATAATGATATCGATGAAGGAAAGAGACAAGAGTTAAGATAAAGCACATGTTTTCATGCGTGCAATATGAAAATGATAAATATGCAAGATCATAATAATGAAAAGATTCAAATGCTAATGCATATGATAAGGGCTAGTGCACAGAATAGTTGTAGGATGGAAAACATAGTGGGTTGTGACTCACTAAAGCCCAATGTTTTAGAATGTTAAAGAGTTTATGGTTTATTTATATGTGCTTCTCATAAAAATGATAAAACAATTATAAATAAGAATTTAAATAATATTGATTTATAAACAAGATCTTATTCCTTAGTCAAGTTGAAAACCAAAGGAGATATGGATGGATAAGGATCAATGATATGGGTTAATGATATAAAATGCAAGGATGAAGATAGATGGATCAAGATATAGAATATTATGGGTGGAGGGAACCGATGACAAGGGAACCCAACATTTTTTCTCTTATACAAAGGAGAAATAGAGGACCTATGGAGGACTCTAAAGATGGCATGTTAAAGTAATAACATATCCCATGGTAATAGGTATGGCAAGTTATAATAGAATGACATGGATATGAAAGATAAATGGAAATCAAAGGAAACATGAGATGAATGACAAGTGATATGGAGGATGGAAGACACACATGGTATAAAGCATTTGTTAGATTCTTGTTCTTGCTATTTTGCCCCAATATTTTATGCAAGATAAAAGGAAGGTGGATGGATAAAGACGGTAGCATGAAATATAAATGAAGGAATATGATGGCTAAGTGAAAATAGGATAATCAATAATGTATCGTACGAATGGAAAAATGTTGCCTCCAAGTGTACAAGCAAGAGTACATGGATGAATGTGAAAGCTAGTGGATATGAATTGATATGAATGGCCATGGAAAAGGAAGCTTATGGAAATGGAAGATGATGAAGGTGTATGGATATGAATGGAGGACTCAATTGTCTCTTTGTTGAAGATAGTACCCCACTAACTAAATTTTTCTTATAGATCATGACTAACATGTTCCCACTTAAAGACGTTGGTTAGAAAATTGATAAAGATAATGGAAGGGCTAGGGGTAGGCAGAAGGGGTTTAAGGATTCCCACAAAGTATTGGATTAAAGCTATGGAATAAGGGATGAATCTTAGATGGAAGTATGGAATGGAGTCATTATGAGGGAATGTGGGCAAGAATTCCTTTGGCACACACCTTGAAGAGTGGTGAATGTTGAAGGATTGAGAGTGAGTTGGGATAATAAACTTGGGTATATAATCATGAAAAATAGATTTGGAGGATGAATAATGGAGGAATGGATGATGATGGAATAGTGGAGTCTTTTAGAGTAGCAAGTAGGGATACCAATTTTTTTTTAATTCAATGCATGGATTTTTTTAGCTTTCTTTGGAACCCACATTGTTTCCACTTTTCTTTTTTCTTTATAGCCTTTTCATTTTTACTTAATAGGAACCTTCCAATTTCTTGGAAGTGTTTTGATTTTGATTTTGGATCATATTTTTCTTTATTTTGGCATGTCTTTTTAGTGAGATATGATGATATTTAGGTTTTTATGGATTTTTTGATTTATGCATTTCTTGTTTGGTATCCCAATTGCTTGGATATTCCATAGAGGGATTTTATGAAATGAGAGGATTTTGAAGTGGAAGGTGTCAAAAGGAATTCAAGGGTATGTTCCTTTGTTGTTCTTGAAAGGGCACGTAAGGATATGCATTAGGAACATATGGGACCATGATGGATGGAAGGGTTGATGGATAGGGTCCAACAATAGATGGTGAAGATAATGGAGGAGGTGGACGTATTGATCTAAAGGGAGGCCTTTTGTGTTTGAAAAAGCTACCAACATCTTAAGAAGGAGGTATGTAGCCAAGGCCATAAGAATTTAGATATGTTTTAATATTAGGGTGTTTAAGTAAATGGAACTCATGAAGGCGTGTGGTATTGTATGAGAAAACCAACCTTTATAAATGTGGATGAACCAAGCTTATATGTTTGTGGTTCATGAATGGGATCTTGTGAAATTTTAGGATTATCATGTGATTTGAGGGAAATGCTTATACCTTGGGGGTCTTGACTTTGGATGGAAAGCTTTTTTGAATAAATTTATACACTACTATTATGGTATGGAGTTGACATACTTGGATCATGAGATGGTACTGAGTCATGACATGGAATGGAATGATGAGATGGACTGGGATCATGAGGGATTACTTTGATCTTCACATAAAGGGGGGTCTATGTGTGAACCTAGATCCTAAACCTGCAATAAGACAATAAACAAACAACAAATTAGCTTCAATGCAAGTTATTATGTAGATTCCTCAAGAAATCTATTTATCAATGCTCTAAATAGGAAAATGAAAGCAATACAATGAGAAATCAACAAAAGAGATTAAATCCTATGAAAGCAATGTAAATTCTTGATCTCTTGAGGTAATTGGTGTCAATTTGATGTGAAAATTGGCCCTTTCCCAACTCCAATGCTAGCTTTGATGATATTATGAAGATTGTGATCCACTTTGATGAAGAGTGATGGGTGCTTCAAAACAAAAATCTGCATAACCTAGCTACAAATTTGAAAATATGTATGAAGATTGCTAAATATTTGAGCATAGTAAGTTTACTCAAATTGTGGATGATAGAAATGAAGGATGAGCTCTCTATTTATAGAATGATAAGTTGAGGAGATGTCCAAAATAGAGAAATGTGGGACTAAGAATTAACCAATGACAAAGTACCACTTGTCAATATGTGAATGGATGGAGTATGTGCAAGTTTTGATCAATGTGCCAATAAATGCGTATATTTGAATTTTGAAATTGTTGAAATGACATGTAAGAGGGAAAGAAGGTGCATTGAATGCCACTTGGCTCAAGGAAAAATGACTTTGTAGGTGGAGTAAATTCCTTGTTGGAAGGACAAATTCCACTTGGATTTTGAATTCAAACTTGAGGAATATTCCTTAAAAGATGCCTTGTTGAAGAAAATAGAGATTTAATAAATCAAATAACTCTATTTTCATGTGCAAGTGGAAAAAGATGGAGGATGGGACATGAGAAGAGATTAAATTAATCAAGGTTAATTAATTTAATGAAGGGATTAAATGATGTGACCTATTTGACTTAAATTTATGGATTGATTTAAATCAAATATGAGAAGAATATGATAAAGGATTAATTAAATAAGGACTTTTGATTTATTTAATTAAAAGAAATGATGTTAGATTAAACTAAATAATGTTTTAATTTATTTAATTTAATAGATAGACTTTAGAGATTTAATCAAATAAAATTAATTATTTAACTAAATAGGGATAATTAGATCAGATTGGTTAATTTAATTATAGAGAAAGGATGACTTACTTAGATAACTGATTTATTTAATTAAGAGAGGAATATTAATGAATTTAATCAAATAAAGACATTTGATTAAATGGTTAGACCGAAGGATGATTTAGGATGAAGCAATGTTAGTGGTCAGGATCAGATGTCCAATGTTAATCAGTACATTTTACACGTCTACACTATGATGTCATGCTTTCGATCAATGAGGTCAAGTGTGTGACATAGTTGACTTTCTATAGGTTCTATGAAGGTGGAAAAACATGAAATGGATGAGCTGGATAAACATGAGATGGATGAGGTGAAAGTTGGTGGAACTATCTAGAAGAATACTATTACCATTTTGTGAAATAGGATTTTGCATTGGGTATTGTATTCCTTATAGGGTGACTTTTGGTGTTCCTTTGGTGAAATAGGATGGATAGCTGTTTGTTCAACATGGAAGAAATTTTAGTTTCCCTTGTTAATGGAGGAAAATGATGACATGGAGGGTGACATGAGTTGGGTATTGAACCAAATATTTTTGGGATGTGAGGGTCTCTTACACTTCTAGGGTTTTGCACCTAAAAAGAGAGAGGTACCCAAAATCTTAATGGCTAACTCAGGAAAAAACCCTTGAGATTCTAGTGCAAAGTAGATTGAAATTTTTCAAAGGGGAATGTCCTAGATGTTGGAAATTGATAAAAGAAATCAACTACTAATGCAAAACTTAGAAAATGCAAGATGTTTGAAAACATAGTGTGAAATCCAAAAAGACCTAGAAAGATAAATAGAAATGCAAGTAAAACAAAACAAGAAAGTAAAAAAAAAATGTGCACTAGGAAACTTGTAGAGGTAGGAATGAAGAATAAAAAATATGTTGATCCTAAAATATTGATCTACTAGGACTCATTCACCCTTCTGGTAAAATCAGTCCCAGATTTGGAAAACTGTAGCGGAGCCTGTTACGGGCAAATGGGTATTAGAATCTACAAAAATCCCTAAAAAAAAAGTACATTGGGACTCATTCACCACTAATGGTGAATGAGTCAACTTTGAATTTTCTGAAAACTTGAAAGTGGAATAAGAAGCTCTTGGTTTGGTCTAAGTGTTCCTCCAGGTGTCTAGATTCGAAACCCTAATTTTTGGCACCGTAAGTGACTATTTGTGAATATTTTGACCTTTCCAATAGGGAGATGAATTCAAAAAGTTTGCAACTTATTCTTCAATGATCTCCAAGCGTTCAAAGTACCTAAATCTACAATCACACAAAGAAAGAAAGAAAATGTTCATTATGTTCATTGTTAGGGAATAGGGGTTTTCCTTGGTTAAACCCCGTTTAGGTAATTAAACCAAATGGAGAAATAAGATGAAGCATGAACTTGAAATAATAGAATTAGAACCTTGCCATGAAGATGGATCTTAAATTGCTGCAACAATGGATGAAGAATTTTTTCTTGAATGCCTTAGAAGTGATCTTGAATGATCTCTAAATGACCTAACCCTAACTTTCTTGATTTGACAACAAGAATGCCTTATGTTACTTGGATGAAATGAGGGTTTGGAGGCTTATTTATATATGAAATCCACTCAAATTCCAATTAATTTTATCCCCCAAGCCGACATTGAAGATAATTAAACTTAAAACCCAATTTTTCCTACTCGAAATTTGAAAATAGCTCAAATGGGACTCATTCGTCATCTTGGGTGAATGGATCCCACCTAGATGGGACTCATTCGACCAAAGTGGAAAATGGGTTCCAAAGGGGCTATTTTGCTAGTTGGGATGTAGGGGAGTGAATAATTTCATCTTTTATGTTGTTCTAGTCAGGTTTTTGATTAAAATAAGGCTTGGGATGCACAATATGGGGGGGTCATAGGGGCCTATTAATGATGATATAAAGGGAAATTAGGGATAGGGACACAAAGTTCAATGTGAAAGTGTGATTAAATGCACTTTATAATATTAAAATGAGGTCCACATAGCCTAGAAAATCACAACATCCAATATGAATGTGTGAAACACATTACAACACTAAATTAAGTTTAGGTTTAATTTACAAGCCTTCTAGATTAATGTGAGAATGCAATTAAATATATTTTACAACATTGAATTAAGGGAAAGATAGGTCCATTAGACTTAAATACTTAATAAAATTCTAGAAAAATGTGAAAGTCATTTACAACACTTTACAAGACATCGATAAAAGCATTTTATTATGTTTGCAATGGCCCAAGACCTAATGTGGATGTGTAAAATACATCACAACACTAAATCAAGGTGATATTAGGTCCAATTTGTCATTAATTATCCCTGAATCAAGTAAGAGATACTTTTTTCTATCCTACATTTAGCCCCCACTTTAGTGAGAGGATGAACTTGCTTCAAACTCACACTATGTAGACATTCAAGAGGGAGGTTCAATTGTACTAATGCGGATGACAAAGGATGACAAAGATCAAGGTAACGGTCAAGACCCCATGATCCAAGATCCTAATTCAACCCAACATAAGCACAAAAGAGTATGCACAAGGTGTATAATATGCACCAAAACAAGATATGCAATCATGCAATTTGAAGAACTAAAGGGTATGTGCAGGATCATCATGGAAAAAATAGGCCCTTAAGTGGCAAAAAATTTAGAAAAATCAGAGTTAGGCAACTTGACGTAAAAATTTGAATAAGTTATCTATATTATTTCAAAAATATGTAAGAATATAATCTGTAGAAAATTGAATGTAGTTTCTAAACTACTAGGTTTATTTTAAAAAGAAAAAAAATCTATTTGGTGAAAATTTAAAATTTCAATGCATTAGTACTTAAATTAAAGGGAAAAAATAAGAAGTAGGTGTCTCAATTCACCACCCTAACCACAATAAAATGATAATTATTTTCTATAATATTTTAGAAATAAGTAGAGGGCTCATGTAATGAAAGTGTGATGCATATTTTTGTAATTTTTTCCAAGTAAATAATTAATTATGATTTTTTTATTATAACTTTTAAAAAATATAAAACTCATATGTCTAACCACAACTTGGTCAAAACTTCATGAAATTCAATTTCTTTTTTTAATCCTATAGTATACAAAGCATAGAATGTGACACATGTTTTGGATTCAAAAATGTGATATAATTTGAAAGTTATAGATGTTTTTCAATCAACCTATCAATCAAGACTTTAGTCATAATTCAAATAAAAATGAATAATAATTATTTATTAAATTTAAAGTAAAGCATAATTTATATTGGTGGAAAGTTGAGAATGTCCTTTAAAACCCTTTTGTTTCATTAATTTTGGGTAAAAAAAAAGTCGTCAGCCACATGGGCCATCATATCACTTACATATTGCCACTTTTTGGACCATCATGATCTTGCACATACCCTAAAAGAAAGAAAAATGAGGTGGATGAAAGATGCACTCACTTTGGGGCCATAGAACATTAGGTTGTCCGTGGGGTGATTTGTTCCAAAGAAATGGTTTAGTGAGAAAGTCATGCCAGTGTGTCAACTTCCCACTATAGAATAAGAAAGTCATGGGCTAGTGTGTCGGCTTCCCATTATACTAACCATACCAAAGTTATCCTCCTAATAAATTTTATAAGGAACCACATAAATGTTTTTTGTAAATGTTTTTGAATGTCATGTAAAAATTTTGTTAAAGGGGATTTTGCTTTGTTCATGTAAGGTCTTCTTCTTAGGGAGATTTTTTCCTGATGTCTCTAAGAGAGGACAAGTCAAGGTGTTAGATCATCACCCATGGGATGCCTCATTTTCATCATGCCATGTTAGTAGATCATACACTCTTGGATGACATCAAACCCAATGACACCACCAAGAAGAGGACACATCACAAGAAAAAATAAAAATCATGCCAAGAATTTTTTTCCAAAAGATGTCATCGATGCATGTCCCCACTTTAAAGTGGTTGCTACACCATCATTGTGAGCAATTGCTTTAAAGTAGAAAATAAAAAATGATAACATGAAAGAAGACATGATAGCCAACTTAGAAAGGCCTATTCCAAGTCATATGTTTTTGAAATGAAGCTACATTATGGATAAGTATGTCACATGTGAACCAACTTAAGACATGTCATCCACATCCCAAGCTTGCTCTTATATGTTCATGAAAGGTTAACTAGCAAAACGAGACAAAAACAAGTGACATACGATGATAAGGCTACTTAACCCCCTTTCCCCCACTTAGTGTAGGACAGAGGTGAGCCTAGAATGGATTATGATATGCTGCTCCTTGCAATAGTGAATATGCTATGATCCTACAACTATTACATGGCAAGGAGTAGAAACTAATGTTATTTATTTTGATAAGTAAACAAAGTTTCTACTTGATACATATTTAATGAGATGTATATCAGTTTAGGATGTACCAAGGTTAAAGTTTTCTTGGAAGAACTATTTGTGATAGTGTTGACATTGGATGAAGGTTTTTTTTTTGAGGGACAATAACCATGAGTCATTTCTTTCATTTTTGGCTTTATAGGGACTTGGATATGTTGTTCTATAGCATCACATCCTTTCCCAAGTTTCTTCGTAAGTTCAAAACGTCTTCCAAAAAGTGTCATCACTTGTTTTGGAATTGGTGGTAGTTCAATTTTCTCAAAGTTTGTCTTGGATGTTGTCTTTACTTGTAAGGTGGCAGAAGTGAATTTTTTTGACATTACCTCTTTTTCTCATCCCTTTGTAGATTCTTTTGTTATGATGTTGTATTCCACCATGGATGTAGAAATGAAATCAAAGGTTTTCAAAGCCTCTTCCAATAACTTTGTGGCTACTTCAATTTTATTTTGTCTTTCTATATCAGTTTGCATGGTACTGATCATAACACATGCAACCTTTTTGTTTTGAGGAGTAAAAGGAGACTTGTCATAAACTCCTAACATTTGTTTCAAGGATTGATCCATATCAATTATGCAATAAAACCTTTGAATTTTTACCTATCAATTGTGCAATAAAAAATTTCACTTTTGACCTTTATACGATGTGCAACAACACCTTTGACTTTTGACCTATCAGTCATGCAACAACACCTTCAATTGCTATCTTTGTCTTATCAAATTCTTGTCTTTTAGATTGTAGCTCTCTCCAAACAACATTAAGCTCCTCTTCTTTTCACAATGACAACTTATTCTTGTGTTTTATTTCATTTTCTAAGTGATTAATTTTAGTGTTCAATTGTTTTGCTTCACTTTGAGCATTTCCAACTATTTTTTTGGTAGTGTCTTTATCATTAGAGTATGCAAAAATTTATTTTGGGAAGCTCATTAGGGAATTGTCTACCTTTTCAGATAAGACTTTCATGGCTCCACCCAACTAATTCTCTTTTTCTACACTTAGATCTGGTATTTCCTTTTCCTTATCATCCATTTCCAATTGTATTTGTTCCATGGAATTTCTAACTTCAAGAATGGTTGGATTCATTTTTTCAATTGTAGGTTTATAGTATCATCTCTCTCATTCTTTTCTTGCGCAAATTCATATGCAATAGAAAACCTTTTGAGTTAATCCACTTCTGCATTTCCATTTGCCCCTTGCACATACTGTACATGCTCCTTCCTTTACTTCTCTTGAGCAAGAAAAACCAATCAGTCAATACATTATCTATCTAATTCACTTTGGTCTGCTTCTTTCCAAGTTTTTTTAGAGCATATTCCTTTTTCATTACATACTTTCCACTACGTCATCATATTTTTTTATTACTAGCCTGTCATAAAATTCTCATAACAAATATTTTTTGGATTATGTCAGATTTTTTGCATGCAAAGGGATAGAGTTTTGAATGTATTAAATACTTTCATGTACCTTTGTAGCTACTTTTTTCCCAACTTTGAGAGTGTATTCATGATTGCATAATCCACATGTTTCTTTTAACATGTTATTTGCAACACGTTTTTTTAAGATTAAATAATTCATATGTTTCTATTAACAAGTTATTTGCAACAAGTGTATTTATGATTACATAGTTCATATGTTTCAGATAAGACTTTCATGTCTCAACCCTACTGATTCTCTTTTTCTGCATTTAGATCTAGTTTAACAATAGTGAATGGGTTGTAGTTTTCATAACACCCTATTTTTTCCAATTTGTAGTTTTACAAAATAGTATTCATGTAACTAAGACCTTTTGTTTTCATAAATGTATTGTGATATTTATTTATTTTCTCAAGTAGTGGATGAATCAGTAGTTCCAAGTAAATAACAATTTTCTTCTACATGCCTACAATGCTATTTTTTGCTAACTCTTTTTCCCTTTTTTTTGATAGTACAACTAAAAAATGTTGAACTCAAGGATTCACATTGACCAGGTTCCCCATGATGATGAGGAAAACAATGGCAGTCTGTTCACTACAGTGAGGTTGCATTCTTCTTTCAAATTCAATTTCTAGATGGTGGAGGATGTGATTCATAAGATCAGTATATTTACAGAGCCCATCAAACCGACACTCCCCTATTCAGAGGCCGATGTAGCATGCAGGTTCCTATCAAACTCCATGGACCTACTCACCAACTATCCTCTGGTTTAGATTATATGCACAAAATATGTGTGGACACATGTGGTAAATCACATATAGCTTGTGGAAGCATTCAAAAGATATGATGTTGATCATAATGTCTACCCCATTGGTGGCATCTTCTCACATTCATTGCTTCAGTCATCTTTGGATATGAGGTGTGTACAAGCAATATTTAGCAGAAACCTATAGCATCAGGGTCCTCATTTTTTCAACCAAGCAATGCGATTACATGGCCATGTTGTTGAGCCACACATCGAAGAGGACATACAAGAGATGTATCATGCCCTTCGCACACTGCTAGACAAGCTCACACCAGTTCTAACAAATGATGAAAAGGTTATTCAGTGGATTGGCACAGGATGCCCCTGCCATTCCAATTATGGCAAAAATGTAAAGACTAAAAAATGTAAAGAGTGAATTTGATTAGGATCTCCGAAGACTTATTAAATGAAAAATTGAAACTTTGAATTTTATTTTGTATTACTCTTTTGAAACACTACAGTTGAATGAATAATATTTTGTATTGCTCTTTATTAGTGTTTATTACTATATTTTTTATTACTCTTTATTACTATTTATTACTGTTTAATACATGAATATTGTTTTGTAAAACTATAGATTGGAAAACACAAGGTGTTGTAAAAACAATAACCCACTCACTGTTGTAAAACTAGATCTACTGTTTTGAAACACTACTCTAGAATGAAAGATATTTTGTATTACTCTTTATTAATGTTTATTATTGTATTATTGTATTACTCTTATTACTGTTTATTACTATATTTCAACATGGAAATTTAAAACTCTATCCCTTTACCTACAAGAAATCCGATATAATCCCAAAAATATTTGTTATGGGAATTGTATGACATGATAGTAATAAAAAAATATGAGGACGTATTGGAAAGTATGTAATGAAAAAAGGAATCTGCTCTAAAAACACTTGGAAAGGAGCAGGCCAAAGTGAATGAGATAGATAATGTATTGATTGAAGTGGTTGTTCATGCTCATGAGAAGTGGAGGAAGGAGCATGTGTAGTATGTGTAAGACACAAATGGAAATGTAGAAGTGGATTAACTCGAAAGGTTTTCTATTTCATATGAATTTGTGCAAGCAAAGAAAGAGAGAGATGATGCTATAAGTGGAGTTGAACAAATGAAGCCAAGCATTCTTAAAGTTAGCAATTCCATGGAATAAATACAATTGGAAAAGGATGATAAGGAAAAGGAAATACCAGATCTAAGTGTAGAAAAAGAGAATCAGTTGGGTGGAGGAATGAAAGTTTTATCCAAAAAGGAAGACAAGTTCCCTAACGAGCTTGTGAAAAGAAACATCTGCATACTCTAATGATAAAGAAACTACAAAAACAATAATTGGAAATTCTCAAAGTGGAGCAGAACAACCGAAGACTAAAATTAACCACTTAGAAAAGGAATTAAAACACAAGAAGAAGTTGTTATGGTGAAAAGAAGAGGAACTTAATGTTGTTCGAAGAGAGCTGCAATCTAAAAGATAGGAATTTGATAAAATAAATATAGCAATGGAAGGTTTTGTTGCACAACTAATACTTGTTAGAAGTCAAAGGTGTTGTTGCACATTTGATAAAGATCAAAAGTGAAAGGTTTTGTTGCACAATTGATAGGTCAAAAGACAAAGGTGTTGTTGCACAATTGATAAAAGTTTAAGATGCCAAAGCAATAGGAAAATAGTGGATATGGAATAGACAAGAGGACATCTACATACAGGAGTAATGATTGGAAATATACATAGGGAATTTGTGTAATGCAGTAGTGGATACATAATAGACAGGAGGGAATTTGAGGTTGGTGGAGGAGGGAATTTGTGTAATGCAGTAGTGGATACATAATAGACATGACAACTTCCACTTCAAATAGGACATCCACAGTAGTTTAAGATGCCACAAAAATTGGAGGTTGGTGGAGGGAATTTGTGTAATGCAATAGTGGATATGGAATAGACAAGAGAACTCACATTTCCTTGACAACTCAACAATCACCAACCAAATTGCTGAGAAATGGAAACACAAGCCACCACTATCTCTTGTTGCATATGAAGATGAAATTGAACTAGCTATTCAATTTGTATTTTGTAGTGCATGAATTTGTAGAAATTTAGATGCTACAAAGGGGACATTTTTTAGCCAAGTGATCTTCCTATAGGCTGAAGTGATTGGCGAGGAGGTAAATTGTGTGGGCTTGGATTTTTTTTAAAGGTATAATTGTTACTCTTGTATGTAGATGTACTATTTGAAGTGGGATATTTCTTGTCTATTCTATATCCACTACCACATTACACAAATTCCCTCCTCCACCAACCTCCAATGTAACTATTTTTGTGGCATCTCAAACTTTTATAAGGTGTGCAACAACACCTTTGACTTTTTACCTATTAAAATGCTTTGCAAGACCATTATAGGTAAATTGAACATTTCCTGTAACTATTTTTTGCATTTGCAAGACCATTATAGGTAAGTTGAACTATTTTGAACTTCAATACATTGTTTTGTTATAGTGTGCATAACAAAAAGTGGTCATTGAACAAGAATTGAGAAGTGAGTCACAACCCTGTGTGTTCCATCATGCAACTACTATATGCTTCTTCTATTTGAAATGTATGGTGAAATTGAAATGGAATGTTTGTTGAAAGTAAGGGTTGTTATAAAATATGAAGGCGAAATTCAATACAATGTTTTGTTACAGTCTTCATAAAAGAAAGCAGTCATTGAACAAGAATTGAGAAGTGAGTCACAACCCAGTGTGTTTTCCATCATGCAAATATTATGTGCATTTTCTATTCCAAACGTATGACTAAATTGAATTGGAATGTTTTCTGAAAGTATGAGTTGTTAAAAAATATGAAGGTGAAGTTCAAAACATTATTTTGTTACAATTTTCATAAAAGAAAGTGCTCATTGAACAAGAATTCAGAAGTGAATCACAACCTTGTGTGTTTTCCATCTTGCAACTATTATGTGCATTTTGTGTTCCAAACATATAAACAGATATTGAAATGGAATGTTTGCTGAAAGTAAGGGTTGTTATAAAATATGAAGTTGAACTTCAATACATTGTTTAACAAGAATTGAGAAGTGAGTCACAACCCTCTAAGTTTTCCATTTCCAACTTTTTTCTGCATTTTTAGTTCCAAACGTATGACAATATTAAAATGGAATGTTTTTTGAAAGTAAGGGTTGTTAAAATATATAAAGGTGAAGTTCAATACATTATTTTGTTATAGTCTACATAACAAAAAGTGTTCATTGAACAAGAATTCAAAAGTGAGTCACAACCCTATGTGTTTTCCATCCCGCAACTATTATGTGCATTTTGTGTTCCAAATAGATGAGTAGATATTGAAATGGAATGTTTGATGAAAGTAAGGGTTGTTATAAAATATGAAGGTGAAATTTAAAACATTTTTTATTACATTATGGATAAAAGAAAGTGATTATTGAACAAGAATTGAGAAGTGAGTCACAACCCAGTGTGTTTTCCATCATGCAACTATTAGGTGCATTTTCTATTCCAAATGTATGACGAAATTGGAATGGAGTATTTACTGAAAGTAAGGGTTGTTAAAAAATATGAAGGTGAAGTTCAAAATATTTTTTTGTTATAGTGTGCATAATAGAAAGTGTTCATTGAACAAGAATTGAGATGTGAATAAACCGTACGAGTTTTCCATCCTTCAACTATTATGTGCATTTTGTGTTCCAAACATATGAATAGATATTGAAATGGAATATTTTCTGAAAGTAAGGGTTGTTATAAAATATGAAGGTGAACTTCAATACATTGTTTAACAAGAATTGAGAAGTGAGTCATAAACCCTTTGTGTTTTCCATTTCCTATAACTTTTTTTGTGCATTTTCTATTCCAAACATATGTCGATATTAAAATGGAATGTTTTATGAAAGTAGGGGTTGTTAAAAAATATGAAGGTGAAAATAAATACACTGATTTGTTATAGTTTACACAACAAAAGGTGCTCATTCAAAAAGAATTCAGAAGTGAGTCACAAACCTGTGTGTTTTCCATCCCTCAACTATTATGTGCATTTTGTGTTCCAAACATATGAACAGATATTGAAATGGAATGTTTGTTGAAAGTAAGGGTTGTTAAAAAATATAAAGGTGAAGTTCAATACATTTTTTTGTTACAGTCTTGATATGTTTAGAAAGTGCTCATTGAACAAGAATTAAGATGTGAGTCACATGTCTGTGTGTTTTCCATTTCTTGTATCTTTTTTTTGTATTTTTTGTTCACAATATGTATGATGATATTGAAATAAAAGGTTTTCTAAAAGTAAGGGTTGTTATAAAATATGAAGGTGAACTTCAAAAGATTATTTTGTTACAATCTGCATAACAAAAAGTGCTCATTGAACAAGAATTCAGAAGTGAGTCACAAACTTGTGTGTTTTCCATCCCGCAACTATTATGTGCATTTTTTGTTCCAAACATTTGAAAAAATATTGAAATGGAATGTTAGTTGAAAGTATGAGTTGTTAAAAAATATGAAGGTGAAGTTCAATATATTGTTTTGCTACAGTCTACATAATAGAAAGTTCTCTTTGAACAAGAATTGATATGTGAGTCACAACCCTATGTGTTTTTCATGCAGAGTGGCAGGGAAGCAACACCTTTTCCCAAATGCTTCTCTCAAATACTCTATATGCACACATCAACTTCACTATTGCCGTCAACAATGCAACTTGACCACTCAACTTGACTCACACAACTAGACATCTCAATACAACTTGGGGATGATGTAAAAACTCTTCACACAACACAACATGACCAAACAAATAGACCTTGCACCCAAAAACACCCATTCTTCCATCGCTCCTACACAAGCCCATGCAACTTTGTAACATTCACCAATAAGATAGTAAAAATAAAATATGATTAAAGGAATTAACCAGACCATGAAACATGGTTTTATACTCCTAACACCATCCTCCACAAGTTCCCAAAAGCAGAGGATCAAACACCCAAAACAAATGTATCAAAAGATTGATTTACAAGCCATAAACAAGGCTTAACTAGGCCTGTACAAGGAAGCTTTCAACTTGTAAAGGCACACCCCAACACCCATAATGCCTTTAAAATACTCCAAAATATTCCCCAAGACCTGTTCTATTCTTTCCATCATTCTATTTCCTCAAGTACTTAGGAAACAACAAATAATGTATTCAAATGATCACATTTTAGACTATACAAAGCAAAAACCAGACCTAGGGCATCACATAACTTTTGAAAACCTCCATTTTTCAATATGAAACAAATCTCAGCATGCAAAGGAATCCTAAATCTAGCAATACACCAAGTTTCAGATTTTTCCCATTGTGGAAATGGGAATTACATCCATTTTGGTGACCAAACCCTTGTTTTGCAAGGTTTCAGACCCACTTTCACTAAAATTTATGTAACTTACTCAATACTTGATGAAATTAACTAAAATCACCACCAAAAGAAAGAATAATCTGCCCTATTTCAATCCATATACATTAGAAGTCTGTACAGTGAAGTACCATACCGTACCACGCACAAGAACAGGAAAAAATGTTGTAAAATTAGAAAAAATAAAGTTTTCTTTGTATTGGTGCTTCAAAACTTCAACAAACTTCATGCATCGACCCCATGGAGGCTTTATAAACATGTTCCAATACTCCCCAATTTCATTTAACTAATTTTTGAGTAAAGGAGTTGTTGTTAAGGTGTTTACAACATTAAAATGAGATTACATCATATTGTCAGCACGACAACTTTGCATTTTGTGAAGCAACTTTTAATCCTAAACTCTTATGACTCCTAAAACCACTCTAATGGCTTAAAAATAGCCTTATTACAAAATTTAAACCTCAACCTTGCATATCCAAGCACAAATTTAGGATTTTTCCTTCTCAAGGCTTACATGACAACATTTTTGCAAGATTGCAATATTCTACATTTTGACTCCAAAACTCAAAAACTCACCCTATAACATACTTGATGGTATTTTTAGACCTTATTCATGAAAAAATACCTCAAAAATATTCATACTAACCAACTAACCATCATTCACCATCAAATAATCAAAAATGGAGGATGAGGTGTAGGTGCTCTTGCACCAATTTTCTATTTCCTGCAACTTTTTTTTGCATTCTTTGTTCACAAAATGTACGTCGATCTTAAAACGGAATGTTTGATGAAATTAAGGGTTGTTATAAAACATGAAGGTGAACTTCAAAAAATTATTTTGTTGCATTTTTCATAATAGAAAGTGCTCATTGAACAAGAATTCAGAAGTGAGTCACAACCCTGTGTGTTTTCCATCCTGCAACTATTATGTGCATTTTGTGTGCCAAATATATGAACAAATATTGAAATGGAATGTTTTGCTGAAAGTAATGGTTGTTATAAAATATGAAGGTGAACTTCAAAACATATTATTCTCATAGTATGCATAACAAAAATTTCTCATTGAACAAGAATTCAGAAGTGAGTCACAACCTTGTGCATTTTCCATCTTGCAACTATTATGTGCATTTTGAGTTCCAAACATATGAACACATTAAAATGGAATGTTTGTTGAAAGTAAGGGTTGTTAAAAAATATGAAGCTCAACTTCAATACATTGTTTTGTTATAGTCCAGATGCATAAAAAAAAGTGCTCATTGCATGTGCTTACATTTGTAAGTAAGTTTGACATAAATAAAAAGAATTGAGGTGGCATTTCCTACCATTATTTGATGGAATTTGACATTGTTTATAATGAAATTTTACATGGCAACAAAAAGTGTCATGAAATCTACAAGAACATAGTCTTATATTTTTTAAATTAAGAGGGGTAAATACTTTTGACCCGAAGCTATGAACTGGTGAGGTCACAAACGGGGACCTCATCCCCAATATAAATTTTCAAAAACTACACCCCAAAGGGATTGGAGCCTTTATGGAAAGATTAACAATAGAACTTAACAATTGCACCATGCCACTATTGGCAGAAGACCATAGTTTTCAAACATACCAAAGTACTGTAATTCCACATGATAATAGATCAATAATTACATGATAAAAGATAATGTAATTCCACTCCATAATTGTTCAATAATTACATGATCAAAGTTTGAATGGAAAATGAATATTGTTAGCCTCTCTCATCCTCTCCTATAGTGCCTTTTATGTGCAATTGAGGAGATGGTCAAATAAAATCTTATAGGCTTCTTTGGGTCCTTGGAACTGATTGTTCGGTGATTCCACTTGCATGAGGGTTTAGGGAAGCCTCTGCCTTGACCATTGAACTTTCAACACCTTCAGCCTACAAGAAACCCATTAATATAAATTACTATGTTCAACAATTAATGTATGGATATAAGGAAAAGGCAACATCAGATCTAAGCACATAGAAATAGAATCAGAGAGATGAAATTTTTATCTAAAAATGTAGAAATTTTTTGTAACACATTTATATATATGGAATCAAATCATTTATATGTACCTATGGATGAGAAATACTATTGAAAATAGATTAGAAGGAAAGGGAAAGGAAAAATCAGACAGACCAAGAAACGTTGCTAATAATCAAGGCTTATTTTTTTGCTTATTTGATAGAAATTGAGGGAAATTGAGAAATTGAGTAGGCTAGTGTCAAGAATCAATAAAACTAGGCCTTGATCTTATTAGCAACATTTATTGAGTAGGCTAGTGTCAAGAATCAATAAAATCAGGCCTTGATCTTATTAACGACGTTTCTTCACACCCGCCACTTCCTTATTCATCCTTTCCCTGTAATGTGAAGAATGTTAACGTCACATCAAATTCAAATGCATGTAGAAAATTCATTCAAATTACTAAAATACATGTTCAAATAAATAATCATACCAAAACATATTAAAATTATATTCATTGGATAGCTCGTTCCAAGGACTACCATCATCCAGCTGGGTCTATGAAGTCTCCTCCATTTTCATCCTCAACTTGAGCTTCAAAGGGAAAAATCTTGGAGTATTTTTGTGCTAGAGGGGGAGAAGGGGGTAAAAGGGGGGTTCGAGTGAACCCCCCTTAGAGGTTCACTCAAACCAGGGTTCACTCAAACCAGGGTTTGAGTGAACCCCCTTTCCACAACCCTTTCCTTTGTTTTTTTTTGGGGAAATGTGGGACCCAAAATTTAATAGGTTCGCTCAAAGGGGGGTTCTAATGAACCCTCTTTTTGTTCACTCAAACCATATGTTTGTTCGAGCCCCCAAAAAATATATTTTTTTTGGATGGGGGCATTTTTTGCAACTTTTCCTTCCTTGCTGGAATTGTAAACTAGTTTTTTGGGTTTACCCATGTCTAAAACACAACTACTTATCAATCCAATGATATTTCCTTACAAATATGTGACCTCACTTTAGCATTTAATCAATTCCTTGAATTGAAGCAGAAATAAAATCACTCATTCAATTACAACAATTGAAGACAAATGAAAAGATCATTAACCGTTTCATTCATAATAAGAAAATTACATGGGAGAGAATATGCTTTGGAACTAATGTTTTCATTTATAAACTGTTGCTACTGTAAAACTATTTGAGATCATTACAAATCAACTCATACCCTAGACTCCTTACTAACCTATTCGTTTGTGCATGAATTTACATTCTACTTTTACATGAGCTTAGCTTTCCCATTTAGACCATTTTGAGACTCAAAAATTGAACTCCCAGTAATCCGCCCTAAAATCCCATTTTAGAAGAATGGTAGCAACAAGCTTCAGGCCAAATTACCATTTCAGTAACATTTCATTTGGCATACATTTCATTTCAGGTTTAGAGACCTCCCAGATGGTTACATTTAATCATTTCAGAATCAGGGGAAAGTAAAAGACAAAACTCCATGCAGTCGGTTGAAGCAGACCTACCAACCTTCCAAAAGGAATCATTTGTTGATGTAGCAACACCAAAATTCCTTACGCATGTCGACTAAAGAAGATTATCCATCAACACCAAAAGCAAAAAATTATATACTAACTATAAAATGCATATTTTCCATCCAAGGTATGAATTCCAACACATCTGGATGTCATCACCAAAGAAAAAAACCATATACATGCTAAAGAGGATGAGTTTGCTGCAGTGACAATGGTGTCATAAAAAAATAGGGTCGGGATGCTACTCAGATTCGTCAACATCAAAGTATGCCCACCTGTTCTGTGTTCGTGCTAAAATTGGAGGAGCTACCACTCCTCCCTCATCAAAATCCTCATATGGCACTAGAGAAAGAAGATAATGGCCATAATCTAGGTCAATATCTCCTCCATTTCCCAAAGATTTGTTTGAAACCTCAATGGGATTGTTGTGCCTCCCTAGATAAGCTTTACGATACTTATTCTTCTTCTTTTCTTTCCTCTTAGGATCAACGGGTCCCTTCCTTTTAAACTTGACCATTTTTCTAAAACAACCCGCCTCCTTGAATTGTAGGTTCTTTTAACACCATCCTTTTTGTTTTTACAATGGACACACCTCCTACCCTTTGGTGTTGTAGAAGCTTCAGGTATTTCTTGTTCAACTATAGATATGTCCTCTTGAAAATCAAATACACTGAGCCTCTTGGACCTCCTAATTGGTTGGATAGACATGGTTGACTTATCCATTCTCACAAGACACAAGGTAAGAACTAACAAATCTTTGATTATGAGAAGATTCACTGACCTAAGCTCTTGAATTGAATTTTTAGAATAGAACAACCTCAAACCTAGACAATTTCAACTAGCCCTAGTGATAATTACAGACAATCACAACTCTCACTATCCTAGAAATATGAAACCATTAAACCAACTAATGCATGAATCAAATAGAGCTCATATAAAAATCAACTTACCCAAGATAAATACTTCTATACCTCTGCAATTAAAAACCTAAGACTTGCACACTTTCTCTCTAGCTCACGCTTCTCAATTCTTGAATACTGTAAATGGTGAGATAAATCGGTAGGGGTATGTGTAGGATCATCATGGAAAAAACAAGCCCTTAAGTGGCAAAAAAATTAGAAAAATTAGAATTAGGCAACTTGACATAAAATTTTGAATAAGTTGTCTATATTATTTCAAAAATATGTAAGAATAGAATCTGTAGAAAATTAAATGTAGTTTCTAAACTACTAGGTTTATTTATTAAAAAAAAAATCTATTTGGTGAAAATTTGAAATTTCAATGTAGTAGTACTTAAATTTCAGGGAAAAAATAAGCACTGTTTGTCTGACCACCCTAACCACAATAAAATGATAATATTTTTTATAAGATTTTAAATATAAGTAGAGGGACTCATGTCAGATGTGATGCATATTTTTTTTGTAATTTATTTCCAAGTAAATAATTAATTATGAATTTTTATTAAAATTTTTAAACAATATAAATACTGGTATGTAATTAACTTGGTCAAAATTTATGAAATTCAATTCTTTATTTTGAATCCTATAGTATGTGAAGCATAGAATGTGACACATGTTTTGGATTCAAAAATGTGATATTGTTTGAAAGCTATAGATTTTTTTAATTAGCCTATCAATCAACTTTAGTCATAATTCAAATAGAAAATGAATAATAATTATTTATTAAATTCAAAATAAAGCATAATTTATATTGGTGGAAAGTTGAGAATCTTCTTTAAAACCCTTTTCATTTCATTAATTTTTGGTAAAAAAAAAGTTGTCAACCACATACCCTACACATACCCATCATATTGCCACTTTTTGGCCCATCATGATCCTGCACATACCTGTAGGCAATCCACATTAAGTAGAAAATTAGGAGCATGTAGTCATTAATGATTGAGGAGATCTTCACATGAGCAAGTTAACAACTTAGCCAATCAACTTTGAATTTGGGCCACCAATCTTTTTGGATTTAAAACACCATTAATGGCGATCTTCAAGCATCATTTTTGGATTTTACAACTTGTGCCTTAAAAATGGAAATACCACCTCAGAAAGTCACCACGTTTACCCTAAATTTCAGTAGTCATCTTTAATCTGACAATACTCATGTATTGCCATCCTAGTCCATGCTTTTCATTACATGAGGTAAAGTACAAAGAGCCAACATTGAAGAGAATATTCTGTAAAACATCCCATCATCCATCACAGAGCTTCCTTTTCTTTCTAGAATTCAATCAACGAAGAGAGCACTGGCATGATAAAATCTTGACCACTCGATCACTACTTATCTTTGACAATATTCACCTTACATCATGCATCACTGATGCATGCTTCAAATTCTAGACTACATTAGTGACAAATGAAAAGTAGCGATGGAACCAAATTAGTCCACATGCGTCTTCCTTTCAAAATCAGCAACACAAAATATATCGCTTATCCACCCTTCTCAAAACAATGACAACTTATTACGATTAGGGACCTCATCACTCATCACCAATTTGAACAAGACAAGCGCACAACTATTTGTGATAAGCGATGGAAAGAAATACAAAGAGACTTGTAGTCATCGCTCATCGCTACTTCAACACTCAAAACTCAAGATCAATTAGCAATAGCTGAAACCTCTAGTGGTACAAAGAAAAACTCAAGCATTGTGCATTACTAATACGAATCATACATTCTCAAAGTCATCCACGATGAGTGATGGATAAAGGTGATGGATGAGACTTAAGTGAAATAATTTGCACATGCTCATTAGTTGTACTGAGGAAGGGAACTGCCTAGGAAAACATTAAAAAAGGCCTTAAAGGACTTAAAACATGTTATTTCAAAGGATGTAAAGGCCAATTAAGGTTAGTTGATCAAGTTTATAAAATGAAAGTATTTCTCACCTAGGCTCATTGGGGCTAGTAACTTCACGAGATTCAATGGCTCAAGATATTTTAGCCAGACCGGGGATGGGAAATAGAAGGTTAACGATGGATCATAACATTGACAAGGGCCAAGACTCAAGGGTTTTTATGAGAGACCTTGACAACAAAATTCCATTGCAATAATAATGGGAAAAAACCTAAGTCCAGATACTTACCTTCAAATTTAAAAGATAGCCTAACAAAATTTAAATCTATCTCCAACATACAACTTGAACACTATAAACATCTGTTTTACCAACGGATTACAAATGCTAAGTATGATCCAATATCTTTCTTGCAACACAAAATTTAATATCTTTCTTTAAAATATATTTTCTAACTATATAGACATTATATCCATTGAGCTGACTCGCATTTGTTGCAACACTAGAGCCCTTATATTTATTGAATTTACACATGACACAAAGTGAAAAAAAAACACCAATCATTTTTTAGACTATACGTATGAACAATGCAACTTCAATATGAACAATCAAAATTTGTGTCTGTACTAGACCATGCTTAATAAACTGTAGTACATGGCTACAAAAGAGCCTCATAATTTGTAGTTGTTCATATTGTCTTGCATAGAACGAGGGATGATCATAAATTCTATTTTTGTATTTTGCACCATTGTAGAACTCTTTTACAATAGATGTGCTCAATAGTCAATTTTATAGGCAACAACACACTGAAAATTATACTAAACTACAATTATGAATATAAATTGTCATTTTATATCTTGTACTTTTGGTAAAATATATTTCATAGCTAAAAGATACTAAAAATTACATCAAATTTTAGCATTTTTACATAAATATTTAGGATAAATTTATATAAACTAGTAAATCATAAATAAATATTTTAAATAATAGTTTGTATATGTTGTCTTTTAAAGAGTAATGGGTGTATAGTAATACATAGTAATTGTGATTTTATATTTTGTATTATGAGAAAGTGTTTTATAAGAGATATGTTAAAAAAATAATTTTTTAAGTTAAAAGACATGAGATTGAAATGACTTTACATAAATATCTAGAGTTGATATATGCAAATCCTAATAAATAAATATTTAAATTAAAGATCTAGAAAAAATTACTATTTAATTGAATTTAAAAATATACATTTTTTGATTTAAAGAAAAATTTAATGTTTTTTCTTTTAGCAAAAGTGGCAAGCCACTATAATATATTAGATATATATAAATAAAATAATATTAAATCCTAGTTCAAAAGAGCATATCAGCAGGACAGAACGAGGAAGAAAACCTCCAATTGTAGCTCAATGAGATACAATTCATACAAAATTATCCTAATGATAGGGATCCTTATCATGGTTTTACAACATTATCAGACCAATATTGTTCAAAATACTACCCACTAAAATCTATAATACTACAATGCATTCTGCATTTCACTTACTAACTTTCTCGACCCATACTTTTATAATTACAAACCCATTTCCTCTTATAATAAACCCCATACATCAAAAAATATCATCACTGGATTGAGCCCTTACAAAATTTATCAATTCTAAATATAGCTTATATAAAATAATACTAATATTAATAATAGCATAATATTATTCCCCTACCGAGCTCGACGATTTGGAAGTTTTTAATTTGGAAGTTTTTAATGTCATGTAGGGGCTTGGTGATTAACCACCTCAAATGGGAAGTAAAGGGGGGTGACCAGGCTAGGTTATGGGAAGACTCATGGGATGGTCATCGTCAATAGCTGAAACAGGGGGAATGAAGGAGGTTAAAAGAGTTCTAGAGCAAGAATGGGAAGGTAGAGTGATTGATTATGTGGAACCAATGGTAAGATATGGTATTCAAATCTGGAAATGGAAGTCCCTACAACATGTAGTCATACCAAGAGAGCAGAAAACAATGTTAACTAATGTCCTTAAGGATCACAGAGTTCACATCGAGGAAGAAGAGAATGAAGTTAAATGGTGTGCAATGAAGTTTAGAATTTATAATGTTAGGATAGCATACAATATAGAGGAAGCATTAGTGAAGATGGAAGACTAGCCTACAAGCCTGCTATGGGGGAATGAATTCCTACCAAAGGCTAGAGCTATACAAACCAAGATTCTCATCGGGGACAATCTACAAAGGATTGGAGTTGTCTGTCCTCACAGGTGCATCATGTGCAGGAAGGAATCTAAGAAACAACAAATCATCTAATGTTAAACTACGAAGTGGCCAATTAATTGGGATAGGGTGATGGGAAAGTTAGACTGGCAACCCCGCACCCAAACACACTAGTGGAAATGTTCAACAGATGGCCAAGGTTGAGGAAGAGAGCAGTTTTTTCAAGTTTATGGAAGGTGACACCATCAATCATAATCTGGGAAATTTGGAAAGAGAGGAACATGAGGCTTTTTCAGGAGAAAGAGAGGTCGATGGATGGCTTCATCGGTAAAATTGTTTTGGCCATTTGCAAAGTGGATAACAATACAACGATGAATCAAAGCATAAAGAAGAGAGAAGAGAGAATTCACATTATGGGATGAAAAGTTGAAAAAAATATGGGTTGGGATCATAATCCCCTCGTTTATGGGAAGTCGAAGCTTGATCTCGTTATCAATCCAAGGAAAGATGTGAAATGACAACCACTGTACGAAGGTTGTGTGCAAGTTAATTTAGATGCTTGCTAAATAGATACAAAATTAAGAACACCTCGATGCAGATCATTCACTGAACTCTCATTTTTAACTTGCTTATGTTTCCTTGCATCCTCATGGGAGGGTATTGCGATATTTATATCAGGGATTTTATGGAAGCATAGAACACCCCTGGCAGTATTTGGAATGGCAGACACTTCCAATTTGTACACACAATTATGCCCTCTCAGAAATGAAATAGCATGAAATTTCCTCTTAAACTGGTCTATCTCCTCCATGGTGAAATGAAAACTATGTTTGTTGAGGGCTTGATAAAGAAAAGTAGAAGAGTCATGCAAATTCGACAAGAGATTAACCTGAAAAAATTTTACATACCATTTTTTTATGGTGATGAATGAAATGCCTAGGAAATAGGCCGCCGACCAACCCATCACCTTGCGTAAAGTCATATTTATGAACATTTTGAAGTAGAGCATCATTCTCCATGTATGGCTGAATTACAAATTTGTTGGCAATGGTTCATAAAACATTGAAGTTCTACACCAAAACCATCAAATTTGATAAGAAAATAGACATAAGGTTGGCAGGAAATATGGGCCTTTGAGACTCTGTGTGTAGGATGTCCTTGCCAATAATTATTTTTATGCAATTTAAAACGGACTTGGAATTAATCACAAACACATACTATAGCTCTTCCATATCAATGCACGATGAAAATGGTTCTTCCCATGGCTTCACCGCTACCGACACCCTGTAATTCCTCACACAAAACTCCTTAAGATCCATATAAACCTTCAAATGGAAACCAATGCACTACCCTTCTCTACGCTTGACTTAATTCTTGCTTCATTGATTTTTTTTATGAGAAAACAATGTTTCAAACTAACCCGTAATACCCTTTTCAAATCAAGCTTCTTGGGAAGGTAGCCTTCAATGTCAACACGCTTAAGATGTCTTGAGATTTGCATTAGTAAATATCCTCCTTGCTTACACATGCAATTTTAATTATGAACAAGCTGGCTTAGTAACATTGTCTACATTCACACAAAAAGTATTAGTAAGCTCTAACCATTAAAAGGATACTCCTCTGAGATACTTTTCTTTAGGAAAGCTGAATTTGGAAGCCAAATTTGGATATAGATTTACAATGCTCAGCTAAAATCGTTACAATTTTAGCCATGTCCTTTAGATATGGACTCCAGATGTACACCCAAGCTTTTTGTCACTTCAGAGAATCCACGTAATCATTCCTTACTATGTGTGCCAATATGAACTCCAAGTATTCTGACCTCCACTTTATATCAATGGGGTGGTGCTCAACTACAAATGACTGTATAATACACATGTGAGAAATTCTACCATGAGTAGACTTTATGAATCCTGAAGTTATCATCATTTCTTAGCAATAAGATTTTATCAAACTAGAGTTTCTTGGGTAAGAATATCAAATTGTATAAAGTGGGATAACTTATCAAATTAGAAAAGAATTATGTGTGCATATGGAATTTACTATTTGTGCTTATTAGAACACACTTCCCCTATTTCTTGATATAAAAATAACATATCCAACGTATGAGATATTTCACTTTTTTCCTTGGATTTTCAAAATTTAGATTATTTTGTTGAATGATTTCCTATAGCACCATGGTTTACTAGTTCAATTAGTTGAGGGAAAGCATTTAGTTGACTTGTGTCATGTAAAACTCTAATCTCTATGCCATCACAACCAAGGTTTGCAAGGAAATCAGCTACCTTATTACCGTCTCTATAAGTATGATAAATTATGGAAGCCTTTAGCTTATCTATCAGAGCCCATACTTTATGTAAAATATAACTTAAATCCCAATTATAAATCTTTCTTTCTCTGCATCCATTGATAATTATCGTTGAGTCACCTTCTATGTGAAGATTTGAAATCCCCATTTGAAATGCTAATTCCAAACCCAATAATGGTGCTTGTGCTTTTGCACTATTATTCATGCCTTGATTTAAGTGGATTGAAGAGGCTGCCAAAACCTTCCTTGATGAATTTCTGATGTGGATGCCAACCCCTGAAACTCCTGAATTTCTTTTAGATGCTCTATTAAAATTTATTTTTACAAAACCCTCTTGAGGCGGGATCCATTTGACTAGTCTTTTGTCAACTTTTGGGATTCTGTTTTTGAATAGACTACCATCAAATGGTAACTTGATACCCTTCCAATTCTTCAAAACAAAATTGCTCCAATCTATGAATAATGAGTTGGTCAATTTCTCTTTTTGGACATATGAATTAACCCCTTCTAATATTGCTTTTTTGATTTTCAAGATTGTCAACTCAACTGAGGATTTAGACTTTTTGAATATTCTCATGTTTCTTTCCCACTAGATGCTCCATACAACAATCACCAGGATTATATACCAAATACATGCAAAAGAAGAGGATTGGTATAATAACAACCAACTTTAAAAAAGATCCCAAAGCATATTTGGAAGGGGATTGAAGAGATCTAACCTATTTTTAATAAAATTCCAACATTGATTAGCAAAGTTACACTGAAGAAGCAAATCATATATTGTTTCAAACTCCTCTTCACATAACACTTGAATGGGTCTGCAATCTCCAGTTTGACTAAATGGCCACTTGTTAAAATTCTTTTCTTTAAAGAAAGCCACATAAAACTTACTGCCTTTGGAAAGACCTTATTATTCCAACAGAAAGAAAGTGCGTGTTGAGGTTGTGAACTATATTTAGATTGGCTTAAAACTACATAACCTTCCTTTACTGAATATTACCCTACTTTTGAGGCTGCCCATATTATCTTATATGGTTTTTCAGATAGATAAACTATTCTTTCCTTCATAATACTACAAAAAAATAGACTGTTGTGTGTTAAGAATACTTTCTATAGGTTTTTTCCACACAAATTTTTCAGAAAGAGAGTTCAAATATTGCACATAGTCTAACAAGTTTTCTCCCCAAGCTTCAGATAGAATTGTTCTTACCTGATGTAGATCCCAATTCTCTAACAATGGAGGTTTTCGATTCCATAAATCTGCCCAGAACTTTACGCTTTTCCCATTATTTACCTCCCAGGATGAGAACTTTGTTATGATGTTTCTATTGTTGAGAATGGAATTCCAAATGGTAAATCCCTTTGGAGGATCAACCACTTTTAAGATTGGTGATGGGTTTCCATTCACTAAGTATTTGGCTTGCAATATTCTAGTCCATTTAGCCTCTGGATTAACATATATTTTCCATGCTAGTTTGGCCCCAAATGCGTTATTTCTCCATGACAGATTCTGAATTCTTGCCCCTCCTTGTTTCTTTCCTTTTGTAAGAACTAAAGATATTAGGGGTACCTTTTTCTACTCATTAATATTACCTTTCCATAGAAAATATCTTATTATATTTTCAATTTCAAAGATTACAGATGAAGGAGCTTTGAGAACAACTAGGAAATAATTTGGAATTGATGATAAAATTGATTCGATTAGAAGAATTCTTCTAGACAATGATTACCACCTAGCTTTCCATATCAAGATTCTTGACTTAAGTCTATCAATTACCTTGTCCCAATAGTAAGATTTGTTTGAACCTTTAAATAAATGGATCCCTAAGTAGGTACAAGGTAATTCTACTTCTTGAAAACCCAAAATTTTCACTATTTTCTTCTTCAAATTATCAGGAGTATTAAGGATGTAAATCTTGGATTTTGCTGCATTAATCTTTTGTCCGAAAGCTAATGAATATTTTTCTAGAACCTCTTTAACTTGTTTAGCTTCCATTATTGTTGACTTTTTGAAAATAAGAGTATTATCGGCAAAAAGACAGTGCATAACTAAGATATTTGAATTTGCTATCTACACTCCATGCCATAGACGCTGATTATGCTTTAAAAGAATGAATCTACTAAAGGCTTCTGCCATAATAATAAAAAGAAAATGTGTTAGAATATCTCCTTACCTAACACCTTTGGTGGCACTAAAAAATCCTATTGGACTCCCATTTATAATTACTGAAAACTTGGCTCTCGACAAACAAGACATTATCCATCTATGCCATTGAGAACAAAACCCAAAATTTAGCAAGACCTTATTGAGGAATTTCCAATCTACCTGATCATATGCTTTCATCATGTCAAGTTTAATAATGAAAGAAAGTACCTTTGAAGTTGTTATTGTATGCAACACTTCATGTGCAACAATTGCTCCTTCATATGTCTCACTCCTTGGGACAAAAATTCCTTGCTCCTGAGAAATAATTTTTGGTATGAGCAATTGTAATCTCAAGTAGATTTCCTTAGTAAATATTTTGTAAATTATGTTACATAGTGAAATAGGCCTGAACTCAACAAATGTTTTAGGCTCTTTGACCTTTGGAAAAATTGCAATGTTTGTTACATTGAATCTCCTAATGATAGACCCATTTCTTCTAGATTCTTCAATTGCCTAGAGTATTTCAAAACAAAAAAAATCCTATCTTTGTTGGAAAAATAAGGCAATGAATCCATCAAGACTAGGTGCCTTATCTAGTGGAAGGGAGAAGACTACATATTTCAACTCCTCCTTAGTGAAAGGTCTCATAAGTAGGGTATTGTCTTCATTACTAATCAGTTGAGGAATGGTATCCAACAATTCATTTTCATCATTAATTATATTGGCATCTTTACTTTGCGGAGCAGATAGGAGTCTTGAGAAAAAACTAACACATTCATTATTAATGTCATCTTCCTTTGTAAGTTAGTTTCCTGTAGATAGTTCTTGAATTGAATGAATTGATTTCGCTACCTTTTTGATCTGTGCAGAAGCATGAAAAAAAATTGTATTATGATCTCCCTCTTTTAGCTATAATTTACAAGACATTTTTCTCCAATAAGCCTCTTCTCATGCACATAGCTTGATACAGAGTATCCTTGGTTCTTGGCAATCTTGCATCAACCAAAAATATTTCCCTTCAGTTTTGTCCTTGTTCAGTTCCTATTTAGTTCAAGTTGGTGGATTCATCATATTTGCTCACCAAAACATGTGGATATACCTTTTCATTGTGGAAATGTTCATTTTCCTTATTCTAGATTTGAGCATGATTGTATCTTTCTCTAGCAAGTTATCGCTTCTAGATTTAATGGCAGTTACCTGAACCGACACCATAATAATTTTCAAACCTAACTGCTAGTTCGATCTCATGGATCTTTCTCGTAACTTGTGGATCTTGACAGTATGATTTTAACTATTCTATGGAGTGTCCTCTACCTTAATTATAGTTCCACATTTAATCCCATGCATTCACCAAGGAGTAATTCAAATTTGAGGCTGACCTATTCATGCACACGCTACATTTTCTTTCATTGGAGATTGTAACGATCTTTGGCTGATGTAGATGATTCTAGATATCAAGATGTGATATAGATCAGTGTAGTAGATCATTAGAAATTAGTTAGATAGAATATTAGATTTGATATGTTATATTTTAGCTCACATTAAGGAGCATATTGGAATTTTGTATTTTTGAACATTTTATATCAGGCTTGTGAGCCAAATTTGAAGGCCTAGATGTTGTCGACTGATTGTAATTAAGATTTTTATTAATGAGCATGTTTTAATATGCATCTGCCTCCATATTTTGTGTTGATTCTATTGTGTTACTCTTGTTGCATGGTCTAAATTGTTCTCTTTGAGGATCCCCCTACTATGGATGCACCAGGTTGGTATCATAGTGAGGTTCGATATGTGAGAGATCGCTAGAATTAGCAGAGTCTTGTTGAAGATTTGTTGTGGGGTGGTGTACTATGGATCCAACCAGATGCTACAGAGGACTTGTGTAAAGATGGCAGGAAGAAGAAATTTTAGAGGAAATGGAGCATGTGGAAATACAGACCTAGCTTTACTGGAGATGTTGAGAGGAATTGCTGCTAGATTAGATATAGTTGAAATGGCCTAGAGGAGAGGTCGACCAGTTGATGATGTGAGTGATAAATAGGTAGAAGTATAAGAAGAAAGAGGAAGAGAAGATCAACCTAGCCTGGATTAGGGAGAGCAGAGGGTCATAAGAGCCCTAACTAAAGAAAATACTAAGCCACATTTCAATCCACCAGAATATAATGGTAAGTTGGAATAAGAAGAATTGCTTGATTGGATAATAGGGATGGAAAAGTATTTTAATTTTGAAGGTACCACTAAAGACAAGAAGGTGAAATTTTCTTGTACAAATTTGAAAGGACATGCATCCATTTGGTGGGAACATTTGTAGAAAAATAGGCAAAGAAGAGGAAAAGAAAAGATAAAATCATGCGATCGGATGGTGAATAAGTTGAATTTTTTTTTTATGCTAGCAGACTATCAGAATAGTTTGTTTCAAAAATTGTAGAATTTGAAGCAGAAGGAATCAAATGTGATAGAGTATATAGAGGAGTTCTATAAGCTAAATATCAGATCTGGACATTCAAAGGATGAGATCGAGCAAGTATCCAAGTATGCAAATGGTTTGAGACCATCTATACAAGATGAGATTAGTTTGATCAAGTTGCAGAGTGTGAAGGAGGCATATCAATGTGCCATAAAACTAGAAGAAAATTTGAATAAAAAACATGAGCAGAGATAGAGAGGAAGATGTGGAAGATTTCAAAGAGGAAGAATTTTTACTAGAGGAGGAAGAGGAACTTTTGCAGATCAAAATAAAGACAAGGAAGTTAGTGATAATGATAATTCATACCATAGAGGTGATGTAAACTCTTATAGGAGATGAAGATATGGTGGTTACTGAAATGAAGGTTATAGAAAAGATGATAAGGAGAAGAGAGTATTTAGAGGAACTTGTTTTAAGTGTGGTGGAGGACATAGAGCATTTGAATGTACTCAAGGAGAGACAAGTAGAAAGATAGAGAACAATAGAAGAATAGCCTTTTTGAGGAAGATCATGTTGGATCATCTAATAAACCAAAAAATGGAAAAGTGTTGGTGAATAGGAGAGTATTGTGTCAAAGTGAGATGGAGCACTAACCATTTCCAAGAAAGAATTTGTTTCAGACCAGATGCACGGTAGCTGGTAAATGTTACAAAGTGATTGTTGACAGTGGAAGCCCTGAGAACCCAGTTTTTTGAAGAAATGGTGACCAAATTGAAGTTGGGAATATTGAAACACCCGAAGCCCTATCAAATAGCATGCATTCAAGATGAGCATAAGATTCTGGTAAGTGAAAAATGTTTGGTGAAATTGAAAATAGGAAATTACCATGATGAAGTTTTGTGTGATGTCATGCCTATGGATGTATGCCATGTTTTATTGGGAAGGCCTTAGAAGTATGATAGACATGCTATTCATGATGGAAAGAAGAATACATATACCATTGATGCTAATGGGATGAAGTAGACTTTTTTGCCATTGGAGGATGTTCCTAGAGTTGAGGTTTGTATGAGTGATAGAGTTTTCTTGGTTGATGGAAGGAGATTTCTAGATGGATTGAGACATGAAAACATGTGTTATTCCTTGGTTCCTAAGAAGGTTGAAGACTTGAAGCATGTAGAAGAACAACCGGAGGAGATAAAGGAGTTGCTAATAGAATATGAGGAGATCATTTCAGATAATGTACCTGATGGATTAGCACTTGTGAGTGGCCATTGCATAGATCTGATTCCTGGAGCTAGTCTTCCTAATAAAGCAACACACCAAATGACACCTATAGAGAATGAAGAGTTGAATAGATAAGTGCAAGAATTGTTGAGGAATGGTTTGATCAGAGAAAGATTAAGTCCATGTCTAGTACCTTCTATGTTAGCACCTAACAAGGATGGAGAATGGAGGATGTGTATAAAATCTAGAGCCATAAACAAGATCACGGTGAAGTATAGATTTCTTTTGCCTCAGATGGATGACATTATGGACTGTTTGAGTGGAGCGAAATACTTTACAAAGATAGATTTGAAGAGTGGATATCATTAGATTAGAATCAGAGAAGGGGATAAGTGGAAGACAACATCCAGGACAAATGAAGGATTGTATGAGTGGTTGGTGATGCCTTTTGGACTAACAAATGCACCGAGTACTTTCATGAGGCTGATGAATGAGTTATTGAAGAAATTCTTGGGTAAGTTTGTGATTGTGTATTTGGATGAAATATTGGTTTGCAGTAAGACTAGAGAAGAATGTTTGTTTCATATAAGACAAGTTTTGTAGAGGTTGAGAGAAGAGTAGTTGTTGATAAACATTAACAAACTGTGTAGTTTCATTAAGGAAGAATTGTTATATCTGGGATTTGTGATATCTATGGATGGATTGAAGATGAATTATGAGAAGGTAAGATCAATTGTTGAGTGGCCTACTCCAGAAAGCATTGGAGAGGTAAGATCATTTCATGGGTTGGCTAGTTTCTACCAAAAGTTCGTTAGGAATTTTAGTTCTATTTGTAGTCCTATGACAAAAACAATGAGGGGAGACAAGAAGGATTTTAGGTGGACATTTGGAGTAGATCAGAGTTTTGAGTTGTTAAAATAGAAGGTGACTAAGTAGCTTGTGTTGGCTTTACTATATTTTAATAAGGTATTTTAGGTAGACTATGATGCAAGTGAAAATGCAAGTGGAGCAGTATTAAGTCAAGAAGGAATTAGTAGCTTATTTCAGTGATAAGTAGAATAATGATAGAAGAAGATATTTAGTTTATAATCAGGAGTTTTATGCCATAGTTCAAGCCTTGAAGAAGTGGAGAAATTACTTGTTGCCTAAGGATTTTTTGTTGTATACAAATCATCAGGCTTTGCAATATTTGAATAGTCAGGGTAAGTTGAATCAGAGACACATGAGATGGGTAGAATTCTTGCAGAGTTATACTTTTTTTTTGAAACATAGGAGTGAAAAGTCAAATAGAGTTGTTGATGCCTTGAATAGGAGAAGGAATTTACTGGCAGAGATGAGAGTGGAGGTATGAGGCTTTGATGAATTGAAGAACTTGTATGAGGAAGACCCAGATTTTGCAGAACCTTGGAGAGCTTGTAAAGAACTAGTTTTGAAAGATATGAGTCAGTGGTTGGATTATTTCATTTAGGAGGATATGTTGTTTAGAGGAAATCAATTGTGTATAGCCCGGAGTTCAATGAGGGATAACTTGGTAAGAGAAAAACATAGTGGAGGATTGTTAGGACACTTTGGCATTGATAAGACAGTAGCATTGGTAAGTGAGAATTACTTTTGGCCACAAATTTATAAGGATGTTAGGAAATTTATGTAGAGTTGCAAATTTTGTCAAGTTGCAAAAGGGGGTAGTTAGAATGTTGGATTGTATAAACCTTTTGCAGTTTCGAAGAGACCTTGGGAGGCTATCAGCAACAGATGTAATACATGTAATACATGTAGTAGACTTGTTTTTCAAGGAAGTGGTCAGATTGCATGGATTACCTAGGAGTATTGTTTCAGACAGAGATACAAAGTTTGTTGGTTACTTTTGGAGGACACTTTAGAAGAAGTTGTAGATAGATTTAAAGTTTAGTTCTACTTTTCACCCACAGATTGATGGATAGACAAAGGTAGTAAACAAGAGTTTGGGGAATTTGCTGAGATGCTTGGTTGGAGAGAAGACCAGAAGTTTGGATTTAGTCCTTGCACAAGTAGAGCTTGCTTACAATAATTTAGTGAATAGGAGTACATGAAAAACACCTTTTGAGATTGTTAGTGGATTTCAACCTAGAGTTATATCAGAGTTGAGAGACATTAGCATGGAAGATAAAAGGAGTGCAGAAGTAGAGGAATTTGTAGAACATATGAGGAAGGTGCATTGTTCAAGTGAAAGAGTAATTGGAAGACATGAACCAAAAGTATAAGGAGAAAGCAGATGAAAAGAGGAGACATAAGGAGTTCAAAGTTGGAAATGAAGTGATGGTATATTTGAGAAAGGAAATATTTACAATTGGCACATACAATATAAGTTGAAGATGAGGAAGTTTGGACCCTGCAAGATTTTGTAGAAATTTGATTCAGGAAATGCATATGAAGTGGAGTTATCGGATAACATGGGTATATCACCTATATTCAACATTGCAAATCTACATTAGTACCATGAAGTAGAGTTCAGTGAATGAAGTGAAGAAAAATTGGAGAATCAGTTTCCTAAACAACAGTCAGATGAGATTGAAGAGATTTTGGATATTAGAGATGGGAGGAAAAATCATCAAAGATAGTACAAAGAATACCTTGTGAAGTGGAAGGGCAGACCAACAGAAGATTCTTCTTGGATTTCTATAGTTGAGGTAGACCATTTTGGTTTTCCTTTAGCCTCAACAAAGTGAGGGACTCACTTTTCAAATAACTTCAGATGTCTGATGCAGGAGCATCCTTGGTTCTTGGTAATCTTTCATCAGCCAAAAATATTTCCCTTCAGTTTTGTCCTTGTTCAATTCCTATTTAGTTAAAGTTGGCGGATTCATCATATTTTCTCACTAGACCTTGTGGATCTACCTTTTCATTGTGGACATGTTCATTTTCCTTATTCCAATATTTGAGCGTGATTGGATATTTTTCTGGAAAGTTATCACTTCTGGATTTAATGGAAGCTTCCTAAACTGGCACCAAAATAATTTTCAAACCTAACGACTAGTTCGATCTCGTGGATCTTTCCTGTAACTTTTTGATGTAGGAGCATCCTTGGTTCTTGGCAATATTGCATCAACCAAAAATATTTTCTTTCAGTTTTATTCTTCTTTTGTTCTTTGTTTAGTTCAAGTTGGCGGATTCGGTATTTCTTCATAGTTGCTTACCAGACCCTGTGGATCTTTGTGTACATCATGGACATGTTCATTTTCCTTATTCCAAGATTTGAGCATGATTGGATCTTTTTCCGGAAAGTTTTCTCTTCCGAAATTTTGTGGCATTTTCTTGAACTAGCACTGGAATAGTATCCAAGCCTAACAACTAATTTGATCATTCGTGGATCATCCTCATGACTTGCAGATCTTGATGGTGTGATTTTAAATATTCCATGGAGTATCCCTAACCTTCCTTATAGGTCAACACTTCATTTTATGCACCTGTTGATAGAGTAATTCAAATTTGAGGCCAACCTATTCATGCGCATGTTACATTTTCCTTCCTTGGTTAATGTGATGATCTTTGGCCAACGCAGATGTTTCCTAAATCGTGAATATAGTATAAAGCTTGTAATCGAGCATGAGAATGGCTAAAGTAGAGTTAGTAGTTGATTGAGTAGTTTAAGATTGATCTGAATTGTAAGAGTTTAGCTCACATTGAGGAGAATATTGGGATGTTGTAATATTGAACATGTTATATCAGCCCTGTGAGCCGAATTTGTAAGCCTGAATGTTGCCAGCCAAATGTAACTAAGATTTATGTTAATTAGAATATTTGCATCTGCATTTTCCTCCATATTTCATGTTTTTTTTTTGTGTTACTCTTGCTACATGGTTCAGATAGTTCTCCTTGAGGACCCTCCTTTTTTGGCTATGTTAGATTGGTATCAGAGCGAGGTTCGATCTGTGTGAGGTCGTTAGAATTCACGGAGTCTTATAGAAGATTTGTTGTGGGGTGGCAGATTGAGGACCTAGCCTATAGCTGCAGAGGACTTGTGTAAAGATGGCGGGAAGAAGAAATGTTAGAGGAAATGGAGCATGTGGAAATGTAGACCCAACTTTAATGGAGATGTTGAGAGGAATTGCTGCCATATTAGATGCAGTCGAAATGACCTAGAGAAGAGGTTGACTGGTTGATGATGTAAGTGATGAAGAGGTAGAAGTAAAAGATGAAGGAGGAAGAGAAGAGCAACCTGGTCTAGATCAAGGAGAAGAAAGGTTCATAAGAGCCCTAACCAAAGTGAATACAAAACCACATTTCAATCCACCAGATTATAATGGTAAGTTGGATTCAGAAGAATTACTTGATTGGATTACAGAGATGGAAAATTATTTTGAATTTGAAGGTACTAATGAAGATAAGAAGGTGAAATATGTCTATACAAAGTTGAGAGGACACACATCCCTTTGGTGGGAACATTTGTAGACAGATAGGAAGAGAATAGGAAAAGAAAAGATAAAGTCATGGGATCAGATGGTAAATAAGTTGAAGAAAAAGTTTATGCCTGTAGATTATCATATTAGTTTGTTCTGAAAGTTGCAAAATTTGAAGTAGAAAGATTCAAGCATGACAGAGTATACTGAGGAGTTCTATAAGTTGAATATTAGATCTAGACATTCAGAGGATGAGATTAAGCAAGTAGCTAGGTATGTGAATGGTTTGAGGTCATCTATACATGATGAGATTAGTTTGATTAAGTTGCAAAGTGTGGAAGAGGCATATTAGTGTGCCCTAAAAGTAGAAGAGAAGTTGAATAAAAGACATGAACAAAGATAGAGAGGAAGAGGTGGAATATTTCAAAGAGGAATAATTTTTTTTGGAGGAAGAGGCTCTTTTGCATATCAGAATAAGGATAAGGAGGTCAGTAAGAATGATAATTCGTATCATAGAGGTGATGAAAACTCTTATAGAAGAGGAGGCTATGGTGGTTACAAGAATGAAGTTTATAGAAAGGATGATAAGGAGAAAAGAGTATTTAGGGGAACTTGTTTTAAGTGTGGTGAAGGACATAGAGCCTTTAAATGTAATCGGGGAGAGACAAGTAGAAAGACATAGAACAATAGGAGAACAAACTTTGTTGAGGAAGAACATGTTGGATCATCTAATAAATCAGAAGAGGGAGAAGTGTTGGTGAATAGAAGAGTATTGTGTCAGAGTGAGTTGGAAAAGGAGCCATTGTAGAGAAAGAATTTGTTTCAATCTAGATGCAAGGTAGCTGGTAAATGTTGCAAAGTGATTGTGGATAGTTGAAGTTCTGAGAACCTGGTTTCTAAAGAGATGGTGACCAAATTGATGTTGGAAAGGTTGAATCACCTAAAGCCCTATCAGATAGCTTGGATTCAAGATAAGCATAAGATATTGGTAAGTGAACAATGTTTGGTGAATTTGAAGATAGGAAACTACCATGATGAATTTTTGTGCAATATCATGCCTATGGATATATGTCATATTTTGTTGGGAAGGCCTTGGAAGTATGATAGACATGATATTCACGATGGAAAGAATAATATATATACTATTGTTGCTAATGGGATGAAGCATATTTTGTTGCCCTTGAAAGATGTCTCTACAGTTGGATTTGCACAAGTATTAGAGTTTGTTTGGTTGATGGAAGGAGATTCCTGGATGGGTCGAGACATGAGAACATATGTTATGCCTTAGTTCCTAAGAAGACCAAAGAATTGAAGCATGTGGAAGAATAACCAAAAGAGATAAATGAATTGCTGACAAAGTATGGGGAGATCATTTCGGATAATGTACCTGATGGATTACCTCCTATGAGAAGTATTAGTCATCACATGGATCTGATTCCTAGAGCTAGTTTTCCTAATAAAGCAGCACACTAGATGACACTGGCAAAGAATGAAGAGTTGAATAGAAAAGTGCAGGAATTGTTGAAGAAGAGTTTGATTAGAGAAAGCTTAAGTCCATGTGCAGTACCTGCTATGCTAGAACCTAAGAAGGATGGAGAATGGAGGATGTGTACAGATTCTAGAGCCATAAACAAGATCATGGTGAAGTATAGATTTCCTTTGCCCTAGATGGATGGCATCATGGATTCTTTGAGTGGAGCTAAATATTTTACCAAGATAGATTTGAAGAGTGGATATCATCATATCAGGATCAGAGAAGGAGATGAGAGGAAAACATCATTCAATACAAATGAAGGATTGTATGAGTGGTTGGTGATGCCTTTTGGATTGAAAAATGCACTGAGTACTTTCATGAGGTTGATGAATGAGGTATTAAAGAAATTATTGGGTAAGTTTGTGATTTTTTACTTGGATGACATCTTGATTTTTAGTAAGAGTAGGGAAGAAAATTTGTTGCATATAAGACAAGTTTTGCAGAGGTTGAGAGAGGAGTAGTTGCTAATAAACATTAAGAAGTGTAGTTTCATGAAGGAGGAATTGGTATATCTAGGATTTGTGATATTTGTGGATGGATCGAAGATGGGTCCTGAGAAGGTATGAGCAATTGTTGAGTGGCCTACACTAGATAGCATTGGAGAGGTAAGATCATTTCATGGGTTGGATAGTTTCTACCAAAAGTTCATTAGGAATTTCAATTCTATTTGTAGTCCTATGATAAAAATAATGAGAGGAGATAAGAAGTATTTTAGATGGACATCTAGAGAAAATCATAGTTTTGAATTGTTGAAGCAAAAGGTGACTGAGCAACCTGTGTTGGCTTTACCGGATTTCAGTAAGGTATTTCAAGTAGACTTTGATGCAAGTGGAAATGCAATTGGAGTAATATTGAGTCAAGAAGTGAGACCTATAGCTTATTTTTGTGAGAAGTTGAATGATGCTAGGAGAAGATATTCAGTGTATGATGAGGAGTTTTATGCTATAGTTCAAGACTTGAAGAAGTGGAGACATTATTTGTTGCCTAAGGAATTTGTGTTGTATACGGATCATCAAGAATTGCAATATTTGAATAGTCAAGCTAAGTTGAATTAGAGACACATGAGATGGGTAGAGTTCTTGCAGAGTTATACTTTTGTTTTGAAGAATAGAAGTAGAAAGTCAAATAGAATTTTTTATGCTTTGAGTAGGAGAAGGAATTTACTAACAGAGATGAGAGTGGAGATATTAGGTTTTGATGAATTGAATAACTTGTATGAGGAAGACTTGGATTTTGTAGAACCTTGGAAAGCTTGTAAAGAACCTATTTTGGAGGATAGAAGTGAGTGGTTGGATTGTTTCATTCAGGAGGATATGTTGTTTAGACGAAATCAGTTGTGTATACCCTGAAGTTCAATGAGGGATAACTTGGTGAAGGAGAAGCATAGTGGAGGAATGTTAGTACACTTTGGAGTTGATAAAATAGTAGCATTGGTGAGTGAGAATTACTTTTGGCCATAGATTCATAAGGATTTTAGGAGATTTGTGCAGAGTTGCAGAGTTTGTCAAGTTGCAAAAGGAAATAGTCAGAATATGGGATTGTATAAGCCTTTGAGAGTTTCAAAGAGACCTTGGGAGGACATCAGTATGGATTTCATCCTTGGTTTACCAAAGACACAAAGAGGTAATGATTTTTTATTTGTGGTGGTAGATAGATTTTCTAAGATGGCACATTTCATACCTTGTAGGAAGACAACAGATGCAGTAGATGTAGCAGACTTGTTTTTTAAGGAAGTGGTTAGATTGCATGGGTTACCTAGGAGTATTGTTTCAAACAGAGATGTAAAGTTTGTTGGGTACTTTTGGAGGACACTTTGGAAGAAGTTGAAGAAAAATTTGAAGTTCAGTTCTACTTTTCACCCATAGGCAGATGGATAGACAAAGTTAGTAAACAGGAGTTTAGGGAATCTGCTGAGATGTTTGATCAAAGAAAAGACCAAAAGTTAGGATTTAGTCCTTGCACAACCAGATTTTACTTACAATAATTCAGTGAACAAGAGTACAGGGAAGACACCTTTTGAGATTTTTACTGGAGTTCATCCTAGAGGAATATCAAAGTTGAGAGACATCAGTATGGAAGATAAGAGGAGTGTATAAGTAGAAGAATTTTCAGAGCATATGAAGAAAGTACATACTCAAGTGAAACAACAATTGGAAGACATGAACCAGAAGTATAAGGAGAAAATAGATTGAAAGAGACATAAGCAATTTGAAGTTGGAGATGAAGTAATGGTATATTTGAGGGAGGAGAGATTTCTAGTTGGAACATACAACAAGTTGAAGATGAGGAAGTTTGGACCTTGTAATATTTTGAAGAAGTTTGATTCTAGAAATGCATATGAAGTGGAATTACCAGATGGCATGGGTATATCACCTATATTCAACATTGTAGATCTACATCAATATTATGAAGAAAAATTTAGTGAAGATAGTACAATAGAGTTGGAGAATCAGTTTCCTAAATAGAATTCAGATGAGATTGAGGATATTATGGATATCAAAGATGGGAGAAAGACTCAAGGAAGATAGTACAAAGAGTATCTTGTGAAATGGAAAGGTAGACCAGTGGAAGATTCTTCTTGGATTTCTCAGGCTGAGGTATACCGTCTTTGTTTTCCTTTAGCCCCAAAAAAGTGAGGGACTCACTTTTCAATAACCCTGGATGTCTGATGTAGGAGCATCCCTGGTTCTTGGAAATCTTGCATCAACCAAAAATATTTTCTTTTAGTTTTATTCTTCTTTTGTCCTTTGTCCAGTTCAAGTTGGTGGATCTGGTATTTCTTCCTAGTTTCTCACTAGACCTTGTGGATCTTTGTGTACATCATGGAAATGCTCATTTTCCTTATTCCAAGATTTGAGCATGATTGGATCTTTTTCCAACAAGTTGTCACTTCCAGAATTTCATGGTAGTTTCTTGAATCGACACCGAAATAGTTTCCAAGCCTAATGACTAATTTTGATCATTCGTGGATTTTACCCATGACTTGCAGATCTCGATGGTGTGATTTTAAATGTTCCATGGAGTGTCCCTAGACTTCCTTATAGGTCCATGCTTCATTTTATGCACCTGTTGATAGAGTAATTCAAATTTGAGGCCGAACTATTCATGCACACATTACATTTTCCTTCCCTCGTTAATGTGATGATCTTTGGCTGACGCAGATGTTTCCTAAATTGTGGATATAGTATAAAGCTTGTTATCAATCATGAGAATGGGTAAAGTAGATTTAGCAGTTGATTAAGTAGATTAATATTGATCTGAATTGTAAGAGTTCATCTCGCATATAGGAGCATATTAGGATGTTGTAATATTGAACATGTTATATCAGGCCTGTGAGCCGAATCTGTAAGCTCAAATGTTTCCATCCAAATGTAACTGAGATATTTGTTAATGAGAATATTTTCATCTACATTTGCCTCCATATTCCGTGTTGTTTTTGTTGTGTTACTCTTGCTGCACAGTTTAGATAGTTCTCCTTGAGGACCCTCCTGCCATGGCTGTGTCACTTGCAGATCTTGACGGTGTGATTTTAACTGTTATGTGGAGTGTCCCCGACCTTAATTATAGGTCCACACTTCATCCTATGCATTCACCGAGGAGTAATTCAAATTTGAGGCCGACCTATTCATGCACACATTACATTTTATTTCATCAAAGATTGTAACGATCTTTGGTCAATGCAGATGATTCTAGATCTCAAGATGTGATATAAATTGGTGTAATAGATCATTAGAAAGTAGTTAGACAAAATATTAGATTTGAGATGGTAGATTTTAGCTTGCATTAAGGAGCATATTGGAATGTTGTATTTTTTAACATGTTATATCAGACTTGTGAGCCGAATTTGAAGGTCTGGATGTTACTGGCCAATTGTAATTGAGATTTCTATTAGGGTATGTGTAGGATCATGATGGGCCAAAAAGTGGCGATATGATGGGTATGTGGCTGACGACTTTTTTTTAACCCAAAATTGATGAAATAAAAAGGGTTTTTAAAGGAGATTCTCAACTTTCCACCAATATAAATTATGCTTTACTTTGAATTTAATAAATAATTATTATTCATTTTCTATTTGAATTATGACTAAAGTCCTGATTGATAGGCTGATTGAAAAACATCTATAGGGGTGATCCCATAATAGTGGTTTACAATTTTTGGCCAAACTGGACACTAAAATTATTATTTTTTAACTAAATCTCCACATTCGGGCACCTATAGTGGCTAAACCGTGAGGAATTTGAAGATAATGAAAGATATTGTCACATTTTATCTATAGATTCTAAAAATATTTTTTTCAAAATTTTTGGAATCAAATTGCACTTTTTTTCCCATCTCCCACTAAAATTGGTTTTTTTCAGAAAACAACATTTTTAAAAAGTGGCGCACATTGTATAACGCATAAATTTTTTTCCATGAAGGATAAAATTCTAATTCTTTCAAATTTAGATTTGTAACTCCGATATCTAGTGATTCCACTTGGTTAGATAGTTTTTTATTGAATATTTTTTCTTTAATCAAGTTTTGAAGTCAAACCAATTACAATTTAGACATAGCATGACTATATAACGCATAACTTTTTTGTATTTATCAAAATTCAATTCTTTTCTTTTAGTTGGATTAAGGACTTCAATATATGGTGCACTCATATTTTTCAATTTTTTTTGATAATCTGCTATTTTTCCACATGTGCAGAACATAGACCTTCATTTTCGATGAAAAACCTATGTTTAATAAAACTAAAAACAAATACATAATAAAACCAAAAATATTAAAATTATATTTGTTGGATAGATCGTTCTAAGGACTACTTAATTCCAGTTGGGTTTGTGAAGATTCCTCCATTTTCATCCTCAACCCGAGCGTTGAAGCATAAAAATTTAGGTTTTTATTGTGAAAAAGTTCAAAAATCAGGGAAAAGGGGGGTTCGCTAGAACTAGGGGGTTTCTAGTGAACCCCAAGGGGTTCGAGCAAACCAAGGTTCATTCGAACCCCTTTCCCAAAAGGGGTTTTCATTTTATTTATTTTTCTATGCATGCATTAAATTGATTTGCTCGAACCCTGGTTCGAGTGAACCCTTTTTTGGTTTGTTCGAACCAATGAGTTCATTCGAACCCCCATAATGGAAATTTTTGGCATGGGGTCATTTTTTACAAGTTTTCCTTCCTCATTCGAATTGTAAACCACTTTTGTGGGTTTACCCATAGCTTTCAAATGGTATCACATTTTTTCAATCTGAGACATGTGTCACATTCCATGCTTCACATACTATAGGATTAACAAAGAAGAAAAATAATTTCATGAAGTTTTGACCAAGTTAAGGTAGTCAGACATATGAGTTTTTATATTTTTTAAAAGTTGTAATAAAAAAATCATAATTAATTATTTACTTAGAAAAAATTACAAAAAAATATGCATCACATGGGGACATGATTCCTCTACTTATATCTAAAATCTTATAAAAAAATATTATCATTTTATTGTGGTTAGGGTGGTTAGATAGACACTTACTTATTTTTTTCTTGAAATTTAAGTACCACTTCATTGAAATTTCAAATTTTCACCAAATAGTGTTATAAAAAAAAAAAAACCTAGTAGTTCAGAAACTACATTCAATTTGCTATAGATTCTATTCTTACATATTTTTGAAATAAGATAGATAACTTATTCAAATTTTTACGTGAAGTTGCCTAACTCTAATTTTTCTATTTTTTTTGCCACTTAAGGGCTTGTTTTTTCCATGATGATCTTGCACATAGCCGTTAATGAGCATGTTTTAATTTGCATTTTCCTCCATATTCCATATTGCTTCTATTGTGTTACTCTTGCTACATAGTCCTGATTGTTCTCTTTGAGGACCCTCCTATCATGGTTGCACCATAGCTCCTTGCATTCTTCTTGTAGACTCTTTTGTTTGTCATAAAGGGTAGCATCCAACCTATTTTTTATTATACACTCTTGAACTTCTATTAGTTCTTTGAACACTAGCTCTTTTTGCTGAAAAATGTTTTTGAAAACTTGCTTATTCCAGATTCTTATTTGTTGCTTCACATAATTCAAATTTCTATTAAATTGAAATATCTTGGTCCCTTGCTCATATGGAGCGTTAGTCCACCACTGTTTTAAAAGGTCCATGAATTGAGGGTGCCTGAACCACATACTTTTGAATTTGAAAGAAGAATTTGATTTTGGCCTAGTAATGTTCGATATATTTAGACAAATTGCATAGTGATCTAACCCAAGATATTTGGAGACACGAAAAATCTATCTAACATTTCAACTATTTGGAGAAAACCTTTCCTTTTATTGGTCCAGGTATATTTCCCTATAACTGGTTCGATATCCCTTAGAGCATTAGATGATATAAACAAACTAAAATCTGACATCACTCTTGGTGGTGGACTTATTCCTCCACTCTTTTCTTTCAAAGAAGTTATTGCATTAAAATCCCTTGCTATCACAATTTTTCCATTGTGAATTAAACCTATTGATTTTAAATAAGGCAAACAAAAAAAAAGAACAATAAAAGTTTAAAAATTGTAGAAAAAACTATTTCAAGCTTACAACTATGGAATTAATCCTCACATGTAAGATTTTGATTTTTTTTTTTAAAATGACCTTTGATTGTGGACTGAATCTTGGACTGAATCTTGGTGTTTACAAACTTTATGTATCTTCAAACAAAGAGTTTCCTAATTTCTCTACTTAAAACAAGAAAAATGATGGTTGATGGTGTTGATAAATGCTTTATAAAACTTGTTCTATAATGAGTCCTATCATATTGGATAAGCCACATTAATTGACTCAATGAGTTTTATAAGTATTGGAAGGAAACAAGGTTTGGAAACTCAATTAAGAACTAGAGTTTTGGTACTTGTTGACAAATGAGTGAATGCAATTAGAATAAATGAAGCAAAATGGTGTTAGGACAAATGAAGAGTGATTTTGAGTACTAAATTGTTAGTTGTGAAATATTTTAAATGGGAAAGAGGTGAAACTCATAACTATGTGATTATTAATAATTTAAAGGTGATATCCTTTTTTACATGTTATGTGCGCACAATTTGAATTTTTTTGTGGAAATTGACACATAATAACTAGTTTGAAAAGGGTCATTTTGGGTTTGGGGTTACATTTTAGAATTTGAAATCTTGGATCAATCTTGTAGTTGTAAAAATAACTGAAGTTAAATTTTCACATACAATTGTAATTAAACAATAAAACTAGGAACTCAAAATTAATTGAGTAAAATATATATATATATTTTTTATATAAATAAATTTAGTCTAAAGTCAACAATATAAATTATTTGCTAAGAGAATATATTTGAGACACCCACACAAAGTGTTGTAAATTAAAACTAAGAGTAAGGTATACACAAGACTAATTTGGAGACATTCAAACAAAAAAATAATGCTTTTGGTAAGAGAATAGTGAGCATGTTCCTAGTTAAAATGATATTAGAGATATTTAAAATATTATGCGGGAGTATATAGAAATTGATATGAAAACATAGTTTTTAGCTTATGACATGAGATTGATATATAGGTTATTGTATAACCTATTAAAAAATTACCATTTAGATAATTATAATAGTTATGTGAGAAAATTGTTTAATTAATATTAAATTTTATTCTTATTTAATTAATTTTTTTTTATCATAATTTATTTAATTATATAATTTTGTATAATTATATATACAAAAATATAGATAGTTAATTTTTAAATATTATGTATAAATTATAAATATTATTTTAAAATTTATTGATTATTTTAACTATTTGAGAAATGGGTATAGAATAATATTATTATAATTTTCTAATTTTTGGGTTTACAAATTCAATCTTATGAATGTTAGAAAGATATAAACATGGAATTTTGATCCTCTTAAATATTTTATTTATTTATTTTCTTTACAAATAATACTTAAATTTTCATTTAAAAATAAACATTAATTTTCAATAATATGTCTTCAAGAAAATAAAATTAATTATTACTATTTTTTGTTGGTTAATTTAGAAATGTTTAGCCTAGATTGAGCTAGAGAGGCCACTTTAGGAAGATATATTCTCACCTGGGAAATTATCACCATGTTTATTAACACAAGTAATCCAAACCCTTGAGCACATTGGTCTAGTGAAGACACAAAACTTGTCAACACAATGATCTAAGAGAGGTGTGATCCTTGATAAAAAATTTAGCATGTAATGTTAATATAAATAGTTTACTCTAGGTCTAACTTTCATAATAAAATTACTATCAAATTTAACATTTAATAAAATAAATATTATGAAACAATATAAATCTTACTGAAAGAAAAAATTCAAGAAAGTCTTCATGAATATAAATTATACTTGAATGGAATAAAAGTTCACTTTTAATAGAAATAAATTTAAGATCACATATTTATATTCCAAAAACTATTCTTTTACGAAGTGTTAGTAATGCAAATCATGTTTTCATTAGAGATTACAATTATGTTTTCATTTATGCACATTTAAATTTTGTGTATGGCATGATTAAAAGAAGAAAATTAAATATTCATTTGAATTTCATATATACCAAACACGCATCCTTTACAAAGTGAAGTAGCTAGTGTGATTCTTAAAGACAGAGAAAAGCTTTATAAATAGCTAATACTATTGGATTTCAATCAAGAGATTTATTTAAAGATTTACTTTTTTTGAACTAGATCATGCCACCTTGCATGAATAACCAAATTAAACATCAGTTATTTAAAAAAAACTAAATTTGCATAGAACACTCCACTCCAAAATGACTATATAAAAAACCAAATCTTTATAAAATCTTCGAGAAAAAAATTACATAGTGAAATTAATTAATTAATATAGTGTCAAATAATTATTCAAGAAATTTTAGTCGATGTTTTGAGTACATTTTTTTTTTTTTTAGACTGTAGGAATCGGGTAGCACGACCCCCTATAAACTGTAGTGCGCCTGGTAAACTTTTTAACGTGACCGGCGGCGCTGGCGCCACACGCCCTCCGATACCACGGGACGGGGGAGACTAGAACTCGTGACCAGCAGAGCCGCAACGAAATTACTTAGCCAACCGAGCTAGGGCCCCTGCCCCAAGCTTTGAGTACATTATTAGAGTAAAAGGTAAATTTCAAATTAATCAGGTCCTTTTTTACACTAGCATACTTAATCTTACTTAGGTCATGCATTTTTATGTCTCAAGTCATAGGAGTAGGACACATGTCATGATCTAATATAATCCTCATATAGGGTCTCATATAGGGTTTATTTATCCTTTATCAAAGGTAATTCATCATAATGGTTTTTTATTCATTGTTTTGCACTAATAGAGATTAGGCTATTATAATAATTTCACTATTGTTTCTCTCTTTTTGTGATAGGTGTTTGATCATAGGTGATTTTTGGGAAGTTGTAGGGTTGAGGAATCAACTCCAACGTGCATGATAATAAAATTTATCAAAGATATTAGAGTTTAACTTTTGGATTTATCTAAACTCTAAAAAAAAGGAACTTATATTAACATAACAATAAATAAAATCTAGAAATATGAAATAACCAATTTTTTATTGTTGGACCACCTATTTCTTGTGAATAAGACAATATAATTGTTAGATAAATTATCAAAATTACTTAATTATATACCTTATTGAGGACAAGAGAATCCAAATAATGGACTACAAAGTTTCTTAGGCTAGTGTACTTGATTAATTTGGTACAAAGGTTTGAGGATTTGATTGTTCAACAATTCTATTGATTCCTCTTTCTATTGTAGTGATTTTGAAGTTAAAAATGGTATTAATGGCTTGAAGAAATAAAATTATAAAATTTTAAATATAGTTAAATTAAATAAGAAATGGTTAAGTTACCTTAAAAAAGGTAATTATTTCATGTTTATATTTGAACCTATAGAATTACCAACTAGATCTTGATGTCCTATAAAGCCTTCTTTACCTTTCCCTAATTAAATAATACAATATTTTAGCCACATTGAAAGCTAAGAATAAATTAAACCAAACAAATAAATTTATTAGAGGGAAAAAAGGCTTATATGTTTTGATTATATTGGAAAAATAGGTTTTGAAGGGACTTGAAACCCTTTACAATAAAAAAGAGGGAAATTTGCTCAAAGAGAAAGACATTGAAGCATCAACAATAGCCAAAAGTAAACCAATAGCCAAAAAATAGCTACCCAACAACAAAAAAATAGAAATAGAAAACTACATAGAAAAAGACACTACTTCATATTCTTCAAGGTATTAGCCACCTCGATCTCCCAATTTTGATGTAGATTGACCATGTCCAACAATTCTTGCTTTTCCTCCTCAAATGTCTTCCTAAGGTTTCCCCTAGTCTTGGTACATGGGACTTTAGCCTCATCTTTTCTGCCCTTCTTCTCCTTACCCTTTGAAGACTGGTCTTTCTCCAACATCTCCACAAAGTAGAGTTGATCCTCCTTGAGCTGACTAATCTTACTAAACAAGACCTCCAGGGATTCCACACTATTCTTGATTGAATGGTGACTAACCTGCAATAATTTCTTGGTATCCACATTTGTTTCATTAATTTTCGCCTCCATTTCAAAGAGGAAATTCTCACACAAGGTATTAAAGTCCATAAAGGAGCACTCCAAATCAACTAATCTCTTAATCAGAATATCTGAAGAAGAACCCTTCAACAAGTTTTGTATATTCGCTTTTAGACACCTAATCTTAATCTTTACCATATTAAATTCTTGAAGCACCCACTTAGCAAGCTTAAATGTGCACATTGCCCCCAGATGAGCCATATTTAGAAGCTCAAACATTGAAGTATTATCTTCATTTAGGTATGAGAAATCCTCAGAGAGAGGATTAATCTTCAAGGGTTCATGCTTTTTAGGATTCAGATTTTCCCCCTCATCATCATGCAATGACCTTTCACCTGACAACTCCACATTGGGTGACTATTGAATAGGGGAATCATTGATTTCAATAGTAGTTTCCTTCACATTCTTCTTCTTACCCGAAACCTTGTCACCCTTCATACTAACTTTTGCAACTTTATTTTTCAGCTTTACAATTTGATTGGATTCCCTTCGTAGCATTTCCTTAGCTTCCTTAACCCCTGCCTCATCCAGTGTGACCTTCTCCATACAACCAATTGCACTTGAATCATGTCTGTGAAGCACATTGTCCTCCTTGGAATGGTAGTCACTAGAGATGATATCAGTGTCATTTCTAGCAAAAGGGGACCAATGGGAAACCAAATCCTACAAAACTAGCTTCTTGGCAGCACTCTTCCTCTTAAGATTCCCCTTCTTTCTTTTTTTAGAGGGTGTCAATATAGGGGATGAAGAATCACCATCCTTCTCATTCCACTGAGCTTCATCATCAACACTGGTGTCTGAACTAGTCAAGAGTGATTCCTCACTAATAGCCTTCTCCTTTCCTTTAACCAACTTGGCAGGAGTATGGGCTCTCAGATGCTCCATTATGAGTAGTATGAGGCCCTCATGAAGAACAAGATCCCTTCTATTCTTCAAATGATCATAGACCGACACTTCTAACAAAGATAGAAGAAAGAAAGGAAACAAAACATGTAACCCATGTCTAAAATGATTCAACAGGGTGAAATGGTGACCTAAAATGGTAGTATACCAATCGTCTAGGGTAATATATCGCATAATGACCTCTACTACATAAGCCCAAATCCACTTCGGAGAAGTTTGTTCATAACCCCATGAGGGCATTTTTACCAACTTCTTTTTTTCATTATCTTTGAAAAACTAGTCCATGACATCATCATTACTCTTTCTTTCATTGAATTTTTTTTGACCATCCAATGATAACCCAATAATGGAGGCAATAAATTCATCATTGATCACAAAATCCATCCCCTTAACTTGTAACCTTCTATCATTCCAGTAGTGGAAAAAATCCGTAGAGGTCTTGGGATCATGGTCTTGGAGCCTTTTTAGAAATGGCGTGAAGTGCCTATATTCTAAAATTCTCTATATCTTGGGCTTATTCCTCCATCTTTCATAGGAAAAAGGTTTAAATCTTATCTGATCACCCCCATATCCACTATCACCATAAACTAAAACCATAGAAGAGAAACAAACAACAAATTAAAAGTAGGAAAAACACCACCTAGAAAGTGTGCACTGATAATACACGCAATAGTAAGAACAACCCATATTATGAGCTCAACAATAACCATCATTTTGTAATAAATGCTTGGAATCCTAGGGAAGGAGAGAGTACTCCTCCCATGCCTTCAAATCATGAAGTCTGATAGCCTCCTTAGCAAAGAAATCCATTAGGGAGTTTCTCTCCTTATAAATATGCATGACACGAGATTCTTCAAAAGATCTTAGCATCATTTTAGAATCCTCCATTAGCTAATCAATTGTCCAACTTGGTGTCTAAATGCCAAGTAGGAAGTTAACAATATTGAGGGAATCTCCCTCGACCCAAAGCTTGGAGTAGCCCTTTTCCAACACATACTTAATACTGATAAATGCAACTTCTACTTCTGCACGGTGATTGGTCTAGTTTCCCAATGAAAAAAGGCTTATATGTTTTTATTAGAGGTTAAAAACAGGTTTTGAAGGGGCCCAAAACCCTTTACAAAATAAAGTAGTTGGTAAAAAAGGAAAATATTACGTAGCAATCAGCCCAAAGACAACTAACCAACAACAAAAAAGTAGACAAAAATAATGAAGCCAACCAACAACACTACATATTGTTCAATATCTCCACAACCTCCATTTCACTAGCAGCCATCTTCTACACATTATCTATAGTATTAGACACCTCTATACCAGAGGTCCTGCCTCGAGATTTCATTCTGTTTCTAGTTTTGGCCCCCGACCCACCAATTTTTACCTCACCACTCAAAACACTACCTTTAACACCACCCTTCTCACCATCGCAATCCACATCCAACAACTTACCCATAGCAGCAGTATCATCAATAGACACAATATCCTTTCTCTTTTTTGCAGTAATCATAGGGGAGATCACCTTGATAGAATAAAAAATGCCCAAAACCTTAGGGACATCTCCACATTTTATCTATTTTATCCTCAAGGGATAAAATTCTCCCTTCCAATTTTTATTTCAAATTGATGGTTTCCTCTGCCACAGTATTAGGCACAATATTAAGAGAATCCATCAAATCATCAATTTGGCTTTGGACAAAAGGGTCCTTAGCCTTACTAACAATACCTATAATTCTAACATTAGTCCTATTAATCTCATGGAAGAACCACTTAAAAAGTTTAAACAACACATTAGCACTATCACGAGTCGAGCCTAGTGTTGGTGCTCCAAATATCAACAGAACAATTGAATCCTAAAGACTTAGCCAATGTATTATGCACAGACTCAAAGGTTGATTTGGCCAACTAACAAGATGCAGTCAAAGACTAAGATCTTCTACACTTCTAGCTCTGTAGGAACTAGGTGGGTTAACCTATACAATTCCTAAAACTTAATTCAACCATACACATAGACATTGCTTTTTATAGCAAATAAATCTCAACAAAAATACAATAAGGGGAGAATTGACAACCTCAAATCTAGCTAAAATCTTGGTATAATCAATACTAACTTAGCAATTGGGAAGCAGGACACAAAACTTCAACTAAACAACAAGGATTTAAAATGATTTTGAATTTATAAAATATTTTTGAGATGCACTAAGTTGCAAGATAAATCAATGCCTAATCTGGGCCATGGAGTCAAACTCATAAAAGAATTCATCCACAAATAGACTTCAACCAGTGGATTTAAATTTTGTTAATGCCTTGCATCAACTATAGTGTCTTACACCAACAATCCTCTCCTATTATCAATCAAACTCTTCTTATCATATCCAACCTGCACACTTGAAATCACTGTTATCTACTTAAAGTATTTAACCATTTCTTTGAAATAGACCCATAAGCAAATAACACAATCTCATGAAATTTGAGATGAAAAACTCAAAAATGCTTGGTATTATTGAATTCATATGATTTAACTATACAAGTCTAGAGACAATTTGAAGATACTCATGAATGTGCAAACATTTTGAAGGCATTCATGATTTATTAGCACAAACTAGATGATATTTTCTCATATAATCAACAATTATAGCTTACAGACTCATATTATAAATCAGAATTAAACATTTCTCTATCTACCCAGCCCCATACATGAATTCAAAACAAAACTCAACATCTCCAAACACTTTACAATGAGAGAAGACGAGAAGAAATAGAAAACATAAGCAACCCTAAAATTGATCCATTGATGACATCTGGCATCCTCTTTCCCGTTCATTAACAAATTTGCAAAGCCTCTCTCCTCTCTCTGCAACAAAAAAATTTGCCTCCAAATTGCCCTTTGCACCAAGTTGTTTTGCAACAAAAAATTAGCCCATGTGAGGAATTCCCATCAAATTCACCAGAAGCAAAAATTTGTTTTCCCGTGAAAATTCTGTCTCTACCTTTTAAATTGGAGCTACACATTTTATTTTCCTCCAGATATTAAAGTTTTATAACTTTAATATTTCTGCTCTGACTTTATTCTCATTGCTGCAAATCAAAATATTCACCCTTAATAAAAGGATATCCCCTTTCTTTTTATTACTGTCCAATCTTCTTTACAACTGAAGAAAATACGTCTTGGGAAATGGTGTTTTTCAAGTAAATAAAACTTAAGTGAATATTTATTCACTTTCTCAAATTATTCTCCTCATGCCATTTTACTTACTTCACTAATGCACACCAGTTTACTTTCATTATTTCACATGTTGCAACCACAGTCACATATTTTAATAATAAAAATTATTCGGGCCTCCTTTGCCCTATGCTCCCACAAGAATTAACTGTCAAGCATTTTACTCACACGAGCAAGTGGGCAGTGGTGGGGATTTACCCACGTCTTCATTAAATTATCACCTGACATGTTTTAAATTTTTTTCACTTTGTATTAAATGCTTATGTCATTTAAAAATCTAATAGGCCCCTTCTAAAATATATTTCCACCAGGTATTTTTTTTTTCACCCCATTGGGCCCACCTTTCATTTAGCCCTCATGCCCTTTGAAGGGAAAAATTATCATTTTAAATGTTTTGCTTTTAATAAAAAGTAAATGAAACATTAAAATAAAATATCACTGGGCTCATTTAAAAATCTTGTGCATGAAAGACTTCACTTGGGCCCGCCAGTGCCATGTGTCAACATTTCACTGACCCCGTGGGTGTTAAAGAACTTGCACTTTATTTGAGCAAGATGGTGGGGAATGACCAATATTTGGATAGAATTTTAACTTGCAATCTCCTCTATTGATTTGTTTTTTGCTTCTTTGTTGCCCTAACTTCTCATTTTCTCCATTCTGTTTCATTTAATTATGAAGGCTTTAAAATATTTAACTCTTTAATTTTTAATTGTGCAAGTTACTTTATTGCTAGGACCACCATCCACATGGGGCTTTCTCGCCAACCCTGCTAGTTTCCTATGCTTGAGCTTTCACTGCCGCAAGCAAGTGGGGAAAGAAAAAATTAAAGTTTAACTTTATAAAGATATAAAAAATTAAAATTTTCCTTAAAAGTTCCCCTTTTCACATGCATTTTTCCTTTGGATAATATTTAAAATATTTGAAATATTATGTTTTGCAACTTTAGAAAATGTAGCAATTTTAATTTTTGCTATCATCCAATTGGAGGAAATTCATTGTGAGCAAACCAGGACACCTGGAGCTGCGAAAATTTGCATAAGGGAATTATCAATTATTTAGAGAAAACCCATTTTATCAAATTTTGTCCGGCATATAAAATTCAGGTACCTCCTTTGTCCTTGGGACGTGTTAGCTGCAAAAGATGACTCAACAAAAGGAGTCACAAGGTGAAAGATATTAATCAACATAGTTGCCTACTCAGACTTTTCTACAATTGTGCTTGTTCAAAAACCAATTAAAACTGATCAAATCACCTCGTTGGAAAAATACCACACCAACTCTTGGCAAGTTGCCACCAGACACAGTAGACCATTTTGGTGTAGTAAACATGTGTGCAAGAGGAATTTCCATGAATCATCTCTGATTAAAAGATATTAAAGGTCAAAATTGACCTCCCAAAAAGGTTTCTAGGAATGCAAGTGCAAAACTGAAGAAATTGCATTTGCTTTTGATTTGTTAAAAATAGCAAATCAACTCATAAAGCTCTGAAACCTGACATGTGAGCTCATCTTGGTATGGAGAATACAAAGCAACAATCATCCTAACTTGACAGTCATTTGGTTGCAAAATGCAAGCTCAAATGGGAGGCTCCTTTGCAAAACTGAACGTTTGCAAACAACAGAATAGTGTCAAAACCCTCCAACTTCGCTTTTCGAAACCCTGACAAAACTCATTGTGGAAAGCTAAAAATTGACATGCCTACTCACATATGAAACATGAATGGGATTGCAAAGAAATTTTTCTTGAAGATCAACAAGCATCAAAATATGACCTTCCAAAGTAGGTCACTTAGACAGATTCTTGAGGTGAACTTCTGAAAGTGCAGAGGCAATTTTTTTGAAATGGGCACTTCAAATTTGAAAAATTTGAGAGTGCCAACACCTATCACATAAAACAACTCCTCCCTATCAAAGTTATCAATCCCTTTCCCCACAACAACATCCTCATCAGAAGAACTAACATGAGCTTTGTCAACAAGAATATCCTTACCTTTGCCATCAAAGACAAGAGTCTTCATCTTTCGAATGGAGTAGGTGATTTCCTCTGCAACAACCTTCATTTTCATCAACTTATCCACATCCACTTTGCTAGTTCCCATAGTATGTCCTTCACCCACATCCCTTTCCTAACCTTGCTTATGCATCCCAATGTCAGCACTTGGAGAAGCCTCACCAAAGATACCTCTAGCTAGGGAAAGAGGGAAACCCTTCTCCAAGAGTTGGCCAGTAGTTCTCAACACCCTTCTCTTCCATCTCCCATCCTTAGTCTCCTGCAGTTTTCTAGTCATTGGGAGAGAGGAGGAAGCTTCGCCATAAAGTTCATTTTTGTCCTTAACCCCCTTAGAATGAACATTCGCTACCACCTCATCATTGCATGTCATATAGCCCTCTTTTTCATCCAACTTCCTTTTCTTAGTCTTACTCAGAACAGGGGAGTTGGGGCCCTCCTCAAAAGAGGCATACGAATCCAAGACATAATCATCATCCCTATTAGACTTAGACTCTTTGTTCAAAATAAGCCTCTTCTTCTTAGATGTTTTACTAACCCTTTCCTCTTTTGACTCCATCTCATAACCCTCCTGTGGTTTAGCAATATTTTCCTTCGGGGACACAAGAGGTTTTTGTACCTCATGAGCTTTGACGTGTTCATAGATCAGGAGAAGTCACCCCACATGTAGGACAAGGTTTCTAGGGTTTTTCATATGATCCTTAATCCCCGAGTCGAGCAACATCAACAAGTAGTATGGAAAGGAAATTCATTTCTTATGCCAGAAATGGTTAAGCAAAGGGAAATGGTAAGTGTTAAACATTGTATACTTGCCTTCCAAGGTGACATACCTCATAATCTCTTCAACAACATCATGCCACAATGCTTTTAAGGAGCTCCTCTGATAACCACCACTCTTTGTTGTCTTCAAATCAGCAGCCTCTTTCCCTTTAAAGAAAATAGACATCGCAGCCTGCAATTCTTTTTTGTCTCTAAACACCTTAATGCCATGCATAGCCAAGCCAACAATTTGGGCTATGAATTCTTTCCTCAACCACGACTTCCCTTCTGCCCAAATTCAGGGTTCTCTCATTCCACCCTTGAGAAACCAGATCAGTGACTTGGGGGTTGTTACCATGTAGTTTCTCCATATATGGAGTTAACCCACCATTCTCTAAAATATCCCACACTTCCTTCCTCTGCTTAGTAGAAACGAAAGACTTAGGCTTGGTGCGGTTTCTATCCCCACCCATCATAGAAGACTTAACAAATAGAGGCCAAGCACAAAGTAGAAACCTCAGGAAACTAAGACAGATACCACCTAGAGTAGAATTATAAAACAAAAGACTCTGGAAACTAAGATGAATATCACCTAGAATTTGTGCAAAGCCAACAGAAGGATAGATATGAAATAATGAACTTGAACTCCGGTCCATGTGAAAGTTGTCCCCCATACTTAAAATTTGAACATCCCCATTCATAAAATTAGGCCACGTGAATAAGGACATGCACAACTCAATACAAAATAAGATCAATATCAACTTGAGATTAGCATTCATTATTAATAATAGTTGTAGCCTCAAAAGGAATAGGATCATTTAAATCCCACTCCTTTCTTTCTCTAACACCAAAGTTAGCGAAGAAATTAGCTAACATATTTCCCTCTCTCAATATGTGGGAGATATAAAAAGTATCAAAGGAATTGATAATTTCAATGGAGTCCCTAACCAAGGCCTCAATAGTCTAAGATGGAGGTGAAGCATTCTTCAAATTATTTATAATGCTCAAAGAGTCACCCTCGAACCATACCTTCCTATACCCTTTGTTTTGAGCCATTTTGAGTGCATGATAGGCTGTAGCCACCTTTGAGTAGTGGTTTGTCTAGATTCCCAAAGGGAGGCCACTACTGAGATGAAAAAAGGCTTATATGTTGATAATACTTAAGGTACACTTTATTAAATTCTTTAATCTAACAATCTATTCATTCAAGAGATTTATTAAGACAAAATAATGACTAGGTAGCATAGTCCTAGATGCTCTTCATAAAGAGATCTAGAATATAAAAAGTTAAAATATGAACATGTCATGGCCTTTGGTATACAACAAAGGTACTTGTGAGAATAGTGTAGTAAAATTAAGTAGCTTGCTAGTTGTAACATGTATAAAATGTGTACCCTCACAATTATTTTAAATTTTATTTGGCATCCACTCCCTTAGTATATTTAAAGGATCACTTGAGCATATCCTTATCCCATTTTTTTCCTTATTAGATTAAGTTTATATTACTTTAAATTCTACCTGCTAACTTGAGACTACATACCAAAATTAACCAAAAATATTTAGAATTTAAGTGTGATGTATAGATCTACAATATGTGCTAGCATCCTGAATTTTTTTAAAATAAATAAATATCAGTTTCCCACCCAATTACCTATTGTAAATTTTTTTCTTATCAAAAGTGGTAGACCACTATAATATTATTTATATAATAATAATATTATACAAAATCATAGTTTAAAAGGGCATACCAATAGGAAAGAACCAGGAAGAAAACCTTCGGTGATAGCCTAAAAAGATATAGTTCATACAAATAATCCCGAAAAAAATATAGTTCGTACAAATGATCCCAACGATCAATGTCATCAATTTACAAAATTTTCAGGCTAATCCTAATCATAATTTCCTATCTAATTTTATAAAGCTAAAAAATTCACTATTTTTGAAGATAATTGTGATAACTAGAAACCTAGTTTGTTTGTTACAAGACCCATTCAACAAAATATATTATTAGCAGATTGAGCCCTTGCAGAATTTAGCAACAACAAAAAATTCAAAACTAGATTCACACATTCCTTGAGCATTGATCAAAATACCAAAATGAAGACCTTGACAACACTGACAACACTAACAATTATTCTTTCATTTGTTTGCCACCTTGAACAGAGTTCTCGTCTTGACCCTCAAGAACATCTTGCAAATCCATATCATTGGAAAAGAAATCATATCCAACTAGCGGTTTTTGTCTTTGTTCTCCTCTTGCACTAGCCGAGCTCTGGCACAATAACTTTGATGTCCCCCAATGGCAGAGATTGCAACATTATAGCCTTCCTTTAATTTTTTTTTCTCTTAAGCTGGTGCAGACGGAGCATTCTCAGTGGCCAATACTCTTAATGGTAGATTTCTATGGGGGTGAGGAGCATGCTCACACAAGAATGATATTGAGTAATATTTCTCCTTAATGTCAAAAGCCACGGTGGCACACATTCTCTTACTATTCTTCCTTAAGACTTTTAAAATAACACTGTCATTCCTAAATTGTAAGGCAAGCCTAACTACTTCAAAAATTTCATCATAACCCTGACGATTTTTCATGTAATCCCTTGGAAATAAAGCCCCCACAAACTCATCCCCTACAAAAATGTTATAACCTTGCACTACGAGCAATAGGGCATCATTATCCAATAGCTGGGGTTTTACAAATTTTGTCACAATTGCTTCCAGTTTAGCTAGGGATTGGAAAAGATCCATTACATTTGATAAAAATATCGATAGTACTTGAGAAGGGAAGAGCAAGCACCTTGCTTTGGGGCATGTAATTTCTACACCCAATATCAATCTTACCACTTCCTCCACTCTAGGGCATTCTACTTTAAATATCAGTGACAAATCTCCATGCGAAAGGTGTTCTTCGAATGGTCATTCCCATTGCCTAGTTGGGCAATTCACTCTCAGGTTCCATGGTCGAGTCATCATCTTGGCTAGCCTTTACACCTCCAAATGCTATCTTTTACACCCTCAGATGCTATCTCTTATTTTTTAACCCCAAATGCTTTGCAGAAGAATATAATTTAGTTATGATGAAATATGGTAACTCGGTCACTATTTAAAGCCAGTAAAATATATAAAGAGCAATGAATCATGCAAAATTAATAAATTGAGCCTTACATGCATGCCTAGAAAATTAACCAGTCATATATTGCTAAAGGAGAATGTGGCATTTAAATTTCCTTCTTTTCGTTTGATGACATATGCTTTGAGTTGGAGAGAATTAGTGAACATTGCACTACATACGAACATTGATAATCATTATTAAGCCTTGCCAAATTTAGTCACTCAAAATAGGGATAATGAAACAATCATTATTCGATAAAATTCCCACTAAAATTAGAGATTGATTATTGTGTTGGGTTCATTCATCTTGTGCGAGATTTTTATCCTGTAGATTGGATAAGAATTCTTCCTAGAAAAATTAAAGTGAGTACCCTAAAATAGATTACATGTTAAAGCAAATAAAAGAAATGGACAAGTTTCCATTTGCAAAAGCTCCATTTTGTGTCCTTTATCCGATTAAATGAGCTAAGGTGATGACAATCTTAGTACATTGATGTAGGTAATCATAGTTTATGGTAAGCAAATAAAGCTCAACTTATGTGCGAAAGCATGTCTAAAGAGACCCAAATACCCATGAGTAGTGATGATCTAAGGGATATAAAAAATTTAAAATTCCTTGATTTTCTTATGATCCTCATGTGGTAATATTTCAACTTGCAAGTATTATCATTCAATTGAATGATCTCCTTTTTCCTCTTGTTCGATTAGGTGAATCAACTAAGGGAAATCACTTAAATGACTTGTATTCTGAAAGACCTTAATCTCCTTCCCCTCACACCCCAAATTTTCAAGAAAGTTGGCTATCTTATTACCTTCTCTATAAGTGAGTGACATCACGGTAGTATGTAATTTATCTATCAATGTCCATACTTTCTATAGTATATAACTTAAATTCCAATTTTAAACCTTTCTTTCTCTACATGCATTTATAATTATCATAGAATCTCCCTCTATGTGGAGATTTGAAATCTCCAATTGCGATGCCAATTCCAAGCCCAGTAATAATGCTTGTGCTTCTACACTATTGTTTGTGTCTTGATTTAAATGGTATGAAGAGACTGTCAAAATTTTCCCTAATGAGTTTCTAATACATATACCTACCCTTGACTTTCCTGATTCACCTTTAGACACCCCATCGAAATTTAATTTAACAAAGCCCTCTTGAGGCAGGATCCATTTGAATGAGTTTCTATCAACTTTATTGGTATTGATTTTAAGTAGGCTACCATCAAATGGTAACTTGATACCCTTCCAATTCTCCAAAATATAACTGTCCCAATTTGTGAATACCGAGTTTGTGAATTTCTCTTTGTGAATGCATGTATTGACCCCTTCTGATATTTTTTTTTAATTTTCAATATTGATAACTCAACTGGAGATTTTGTTTTTTTGAAGATTCTCATGTTTCTTTCCCACTAGATGTGTCATACAAAAATTGTTGGGAAAATATGCCAAATGCAAGCAAAAAATGAAGTTTGGTATAGTAATGGCCAACTTTGGAAGAGATCTTAAAGTGTATTTGGAAGAGGATTATAGAGTTCTAACTTTGTTTTGATATAGTTCCAACACTGACTAGCAAAATTGCACTATAAAAGCAGGTGATTAGCTATTTCAAATTCTTCTTTGCATAACAGACACTTGAATGGATATTCAATCTTCAATTTAGCTAGGTGGTAACTAGTTCAAATTCTTTTTTGAATGGAAAGCCACACAAAACTACTCATTTTTGGTAAGACTTTACTATTCCAACAAAAATTTAAGGCACGTTGAGGTTGTGAAGAATGTTTGGATTGACTTACAACTACATACCCTTCTTTCATAGAATATAACCCTACTTTTGAGGCTACCCATATTATTCTATTTGGTTTTGCAGATAAATATACTATTCTTTCTTTCATAACATTACTAAATAATTTGACTGTTGTGGAGAAATAAGATTGCTTGAAGGTTTTTTCCAAACTAGTTTCCCATTTAGAGAACCCGATGATTACAAATAATCTAACAAATTTTCACCCCAAGGTTCAGATAGAATGGTTCTTACCTCATGTAGATCCTAATTTTTTGACAATGGTGGTTTTCCATTCCATGAATCTGCCCAAAACTTTACACTCTACCCATCATTCACCTCCTAGGATGTAAACTCCGTTATAAGATTCCTACTTTTCAAAATAAAATTCCAGATAGTAGAACCTTTTGGGGGGTATACCACTATTAAAGTTCTTGTAGGATTATCATTATTTAAATACTTAATCCACATAATTGTAGATCATTTAGCCTCTGGATTAGTATACATTTTCCATGCTAGTTTGGCCCCAAAGGCTTTGTTTCTCCATGAATGATTTTGTACTTCCTCCCCCCCTTGTTTCTTTCCTCTTGCTAGACCTTCTAGAGATAAAAAAGGTACTTTTTGTGCTCATCTATGTTACCTTTCCAGATAAAGGATCTTATTATTTTTTCTATTTCAAAAATTACTGATGTAGGGGCTTTGAGAACAGCCAAAAAATAGTTTGGAATTGATGTTAAAACTAATTTGATTAGAAGAATTATGCCTTACAATGAAAGCCATCTAGCTTTCCATATTAGAATTCTTGCCTTAAGTATATTAAGTACCTTATCCCAATAATGAGCTCTGTTAGAACCTTTAAAGAAAGGGATCCCTAAGTAGGTACAAGGAAATTTTGCTTCTTGGAATCCTAAAATATTCAATATTTTCTTCCTAAGGTCATCTGAAGTATTTAATATATAAATCTTGGACTTAGCTGAATTGATTTTTTGCCCAGATGTTGATGAGTATTTTTCCAAAACCTCTTTGACCTACTTAGCTTCCGATAGTGATGATTTATTGAAAAGGAGGGTATCATCTATGAAGAGAGAATGTGTGATTGAGATACTTGAGCTTGCTATCTACACTCCTTGCCATAAGCATTGATTATATTTTAGAAGGATAAATCTACTTAAAGATTTTGCCATTATGATGAAAAGAGACGGGGAGAGTGGATCCCCTTGTCTAACCCCTTGTGAAGCAAAAAAGAATATTGTTGTGCTTCCGTTTATGATCACTAAAAACTTGGCTCCATATAAACATGATATTATCCACCTGAGCCATTATGAGAAAAATTCAAAATTTGTCAACACCTTATTGAGAAACTTCCATTCTACCTTTTCATAAGCTTTCATCATGTCTAACTTCACAATAAAAGAGGGCAACTTTGATGTTGTTATTGTGTGCAACACTTCATGTGCAACAATTTCTCCCTTGGAAATCTCCCTTCTAGGGACAAAGCCTCCTTTCTCTTCTGAGATAATCCTTGGAATGATGGGTTGGTGTCTAAGATAGATTGCTTTCATAAATATTATGAAAACTATATTGCATAGTGAAATAGGCCTAAACTCTACAAATGTTTTAGGATCTTTAAATTTCAGCAAGATTGCAATATTGGTGACATTAAATTGGCTCAACATGAATCATGTTCTTCTTGACTCTTCAAGTGCTCAGAGAAGCTCAAAATACAAAAAATACAAACCTTTTTGAAAGAATAATGCGATGAATTTGTTGGGTCCTGGAGCCTTATCAGGTGGGAGTGAGAAAACTACAAATTTCAGCTCTTCCAAAGTGAAAGGCCTCATAAGCAGTTTATTGTCTTCATTATTGATGAGATGTGGAATTGTGCTCAACAATTCTTGTTGATCATTAATTTTATTGGCATCTATGCTTGACGGGGCTGAAAGAAGTTCTGAGAAAAAATTAACACCTTTAATATTAATGTCCCCTTCCTTTGTAAGCCAATTTCCTATGGATTTCAGTTGAATTTAATGAATTGACTTTGCTACCTTTTTAATCTGAGCGAAGTGTGGAATTTTTTTGTGTTATGATCTCCCTCTTTGAGCCAAATCTCTCGATACTTTTGTCTCCAATAAACCTCTTCTCGCACACATAACTCCTCCCATTCTTCTTGAAGCATTTTCTATTTGTCATAGAGTGTTGCATCTAGACCATTCTAAATTATGCTCTCAGGAACTGTTGATAACTCTTTAAAGACTATATCTTTTTGTTGAAAAATATTTTTTAAAAATTGCTTGTTCTAGATTTTTATTTGCTGCTTCACAAAAATCAATTTTCTATGAAACTGAAACATCTTGGTACCTTGCTCAAATAGAGCATTGACCCACCACTATTTTCAATAAATCCATAAATTGAGGATGTCTGAGCCACATAACTTCAAATTTAAAAGAGGGCTTTGCTCTTGGGCTAGTTATGTTTGATATATTTAGAGAAATTGCATAATGGTTTGAACTAGGGTATGGTAAAAAATTTTAAGTTAGATTGTGCGAGGTATAAAACCAATTAGGAGACACCAAAAATTTGTCTAGTCATTCTGCTATTTGAAGAAAACCTTTCCTTATATTGGTCCAGGTGTATTTTCCCAAGACTGGTTGAATATTCCTAAGATCATTAGATGTTATAAACAAACTGAAATATGACATCACCTTTGGCAATGGACTTATTCCCCCACTCTTTTCTTGCAAAGATGTTATTGCATTGAAATCCCCTGCTATTACAATTTTCCCAGTATCGATCAAACCTATTTTCCTTGTGAATTCTTCTGACAGATTCTTCTTGTCAAAGGTGGAAGTAGGACCATAGACATTTATAAGCCAAAAGTGCAATTCATACTTTTTCAACTAAATTTTTTTGCAATAATTCTCATTTTTATGTGGTTTAACAGTCACCAACTTTGGATTCCACAAAATGACTAGGCCTCCTGATGCCCTATTGGTTGGTGAATGTGTAGATTCCTATCTTTCCCATTTTTTAATTGAGGATTCATACACATCGACTGATGTCTTCATTTCTTATAAGAGAAACATGTATGCTCCACAAGCATCTATTAGTTTCTTGATGCAAGCATGCTTTTCAAGGGTGTTAATGCCCATGACATTCCATGAAGAGATCCTCTTTGTGCTTGAGGAGAGAAATAAGCTCTCCTCAGTCTCTTATTTGACATGGATTCAAAAATATTTTTTTGTACCCCTGCCTCTATTTTTGCCTTCATCTTGGTGAGTTTTGATTTCCTACCTCTCTTCCCAGGTGATTTCTTCACTGAAGTTTGATATGAGGTTTGTGATAATGCAGAGGATTTGTTATAGTCTACTAGCTCTAATGACACTCCTTTTATTTCTAGCTGATTATCCTTTTGTGTTTCTGTCTGGGACACGTGATTTTCCATTTCCAAAAGATATTGTTTTTTGAGAAACTCTACATATGCCTCTTGCCCGATCATTTCCTTTTGCTACTAATGCAAGCCCGGAAAGCTTTTTGCACCTTGGAGATTTGGCTGAGTGTTACTTTCCCAGAAATCTTCTTCTACTACAATTTCCTCAAATAGATCTAAACCAATTGAAAACATCATCTTGTATACCAAATATTCTAGTTCAATATCAATTATCCTCTTTTTTGAACTTATTGGAGACCATTGGTCTTTCCCCTCAAAAGATGTCAAATCCCGAGAAATTAACTGGCCCTGCTGCATATTATCTTTTAGTGACTAGGGAGCTAGATAATCCCTCATGCCTTGAAACATTAACTTCTTCACTATATCTGAAAGTTGAAATTCTGAGCTTAGGTTTTCCTTAGGGGTGTATAAGTTATGTGATGGATTAGAAATTTTTTGTATTAACCTCCATATTTTTTTTATCACCTTAAACTGAACTGCTACTTTTTTGTTTGCTTTTGAGCTCATGAAAAGACTCAATTCTGAACCATTTTCTTCCCTTTTTCTCTTGAGTATGCACTTTTTACCATTATTAATCTCTTGATGTGATATTCCTTGACTACTAGTCTCTCTCAGTATACAAGCATCTAGGCTTGTAGTAGATGTATCAATCGAGCTTTGTAGATGCACATCACTTTTATAATTTACTATATGATTAGTATCTGATGAAAGAGATCCTGATGTGCACTGAGAAGGAGAGTGACCTATGGTGTGACAACTGTAACATGTAGTTTTAGGGGATTCAAAGAAAATATATTGGTGCCATGTGCCAAACTTTGAGGTTAGTTGAATCTATTGTGGAAGTTCTTTGGCCATATCTAGGAGGGCACAAGTTCTGATGAGTTTTGAAGGGTTTTTAAAAAATCCTTGTCATGTATAAGGAAAAATGCCACATGATTAGCTATTGACTCAACCAAGTTTAGTTCCCTATATTAAAGTGGTAAACCTAGAATTTAGAACTAGAAGGGAACAAATCTAAAGGAGGATTCTTCTAGTTTGAAATTTGGAATCCAAGGTTGCATACATATTCTAGACCCTTGAAAAACCCATGATTTTTCTCTAAATATCACCTCTTTATGATTTTTGCTATCAAAAATGACTACGAATATGCCCTTTTCAAAATCCAAATAAAAAACTTGTTGCACCTCTCCCCAATATTCATAAATCAAGTCTTTTAATTGAGCTAAAGGAAAATTTAAGTTTCAGAACTTACAGATTATGGATTTATCCCTTATATCTTGGATTTGAGGCTGTAAAAAATTTTCTAGGAAGGTGATTTTGATAGTATCACAATGTCCTGAAGATGGGGTTTTTGCCTCCTGCTGATTGGTTGTGTTATCTTGTGCTTTCTCTAATTCCTTTGACTCCTTACGCTTCCAAACTTTCCTATGTGTTCCTTTGTTTCTTGATCTCGTCTTGCTTTTATTCTTTGATTATTATTTTTGAATCGTTTGCTTATTCTAGGCATGAGCGTCTTCTTTAGTACTATTTTGTTCGAGGGGCCTACTAAGCGCATTTGGATTGAAGGGAGCACCTTGATTATCTGGAATATGTGCACAAGAACCATGCTACTTCCCTATGCTCATAGAGAGTAGGGCTTTTTCTCTAGTTGTTTGCCCTTGTATTATAGAGTTCGTTCATCCCTATGCAATTAAAATTACCCCAATCTTTTGAACTGTTGGGTTTTTATTTTGTAGCTCTTTTGAATCCTTATTTTCCTGTTCTAGGCGCCCGCCACCTTTGGCTTGTACTACTTTTGAATCTCTATTTTTGAATGACTTGAGATCTACCTCTGCTTCCTAATATGACTGTTGCAAAAAAAATGATTTATTCTTGTAGGGTTTTCTCTGAAAATCCCTATTGTACAAGGTATCCCCTACATAGATATCTACAATGTGTTGGCCATTTTTGTTCGAAACACTATGGAGTGGAACTGACACCTAGTTAGGTCGGGAAAACCGATATCATCTTCTATGTTCTATGTTTGCATTTACTTTGTTTGCATGATACCTTTTATGATCACCTATGGGACCCCAATGGCCATAGTTCTAGTTTTGATGAGAATTTATGCCATGAGGTGGGTGAAAACTATCATAGTTTTCAATATATCTGTTACACTACCATTCTTACTTGGAAGCCATCGTAATACTAACTTAAATGAGCTATCTTATTATCATTGGAATGAAACAGAAATTACACCTATTGTAAACTATTGTAACACTTATTTTCTAGAAAAAAGAAACTTCTACATTCAAATCTTACGCATTGATCTTCCCCATTACCCTCATATAGAATTAATTTAACATTTTTATATTAAATTTGGCTTCTTTTTTTGGAGTTGATAGTGAACCCCATAGCTCCCAAAAATTACCTACAACCAAAAAACCTATCACAAATGAGAGATCAAAGTAACTGATTTGCTATGTAACTAAGAGATAAATGATTGATTCCACACAAGCATTTGATATGCCTTATGCATTGAATAATGAATGAAATTTAATGGAATAATTAAATTGTGTAATAATGAATTCTTATAAAATAAAAAAGTGAAAACCCTAGATGAGGATTTGATTAGATTGTGACAAGCTCCCTAATCCTATTCAATGAGACAACTTGGTCTAAATATAGCCCAATCTAATAATAAAAAATACTCCTAAGTTTAACGTAAGTGAATAAATTAACAAGGTGCCTAATAATTAATTAATGATTAATTAATTATAAATTGATTATCCTAATTAATCTAACACCCTCCTTAAGATCAATTTAGGGAGAAGCTAATTTTTTTTATGAATAATACAATAGTGGATGCATGGATGGGTATTGGATACAAGGATTGATGAGGTACCCATGTACAAAAAAATGAAATCTATCATATCTAGAGAAAAGGAGAAAACCACATGGGAAAAAACTCCTCTCCAAAATAGAGAAAATAAAATAACTACAGTAGTGAAGGAAGGATACAGGGAGGACTCAATGTGACCCCCTAGCTTGGACTGCTTACATCACACAAGTACAATAGATATCTCCCCAAAAGGAGAGATAAAATGAGGATATGAATCCCCCTATAAAGAAAGAGCTCTTGTGCCAATGATGAATACCAAAAGATAGAACACAATCTAGAGACCATAAATTACATTTCTCCACTTAGGAAGAAATAGATCGATCAATGATTGGATAATCTATTCCCAAAAGATGAAAAACATAGGAATCCAAATATAAATGATGTGTGCCTCTCAAAAATTCTCCACAATCCACAAACCATAAATTGCATTTATCCACTTAGGAATCAAGTGTCCACATGTTAGAATGAGATGATGTCAATCCATAATCCTATGAAAGCTGATGTAGAAAAATCTACTAAGAGAATGAAGATGATGGGCCAAAAAAATGATTTGGTTGTCAACCAAGAAGAGATTAATGTCCTCAAAATAATCCTTCAAATGCGTATGTGCAAGATCATGATGGGCCAAAAAGTGGCGATATGATGGTTATGTGTAGGGTATGTGGTTGACGACTTTTTTTTAACCCAAAATTGATGAAACAAAAAGGGTTTTTAAAGGAGATTCTTAGATTTCCACCAATATAAATTATACTTTACTTTGAATTTAATAAATAATTATTATTCATTTTCTATTTGAATTATGACTAAAGTCGATTGATAGGCTGATTAAAAACATCTATAGCTTTCAAATGGTATCACATTTTGAATCAAACATATCACATTCTATGCTTATACTATAGGATTAAAAAGAAATTGAATTTCATAAAGTTTTGACCAAGTTAAGGTGGTTAGACATATGAGTTTTATTTTTTAAAAGTTGTAATAAAAATTTCATAATTAATTATTTACTTCAAAAAATTATAACAAAATATGCATCACATCGAGACATGAGTCCTCTATTTATATCTAAAATATTATAAAAAAATATTATCATTTTATTGTGGTTAGGGTGGTCAGACAAACACCCATTTCTTATTTTTTTCCTGAAATTTAAGTACTATTGCATTGAAATTAAATTTTCACCAAATAGATTTTTTTTAAATAAACCTAGTAGTTTAGAAACTACATTCAATTTTCTATAGATTCTATTCTTACATATTTTTGAAATAATATAGATGACTTATTCAAATTTTTATGTTAAGTTTCCTAACTTTGATTTTTCTGAATTTTCATCGCCACTTAAGGGCCTATTTTTCCCATGATGATCTTGCACATACCCAAATCTAAAATATAGGACAATACAAACAAGTACATGATATGTCTACAAGATACGAATACCAAGTAGCTATGTCTAGAAGATGATGGATTTCCTACACCATTGAACCAATAGGGGCCAAGGATGTAGTGATGCCAAGTTGATAGGAACACCATAAGATGTATATTGAGTGATGAGGGCTACACCACCCAAAACCCATAGAAATCACAACAATAGATACCAACACAAAAGATGTGAGATAGAAAAATGATTCACTTTCAATTATTTTTAGAAAATGAAATTACAGATTCAAAGCTTACATGCTACAACCTCATGGGCTTGATTCATTACAACAAAATCAACTTTGAAAAGAAAATCTACTATTCGGAGCCACCATTTGCACTATCAAGGCCACCTTCTACAACCCCCACTTAACCCTTTTTATTTTCCCCAATAACCACCCTAGAATGTTCTAGAAAGTACAAATTTCCCCTTTTTGTTTTGGTGCCAAAAGTCTTGTTGTTTGATTTCTGGCCTAGGAAGAAATTTTTAAGAAATTCACTTTTTAGAGGACCAACTTCTCGGGGCCTAACTTTTGATCCGAGTGTTAGATTCACTATTATTGCATATCAATGGAAAGCTCTCGATGAGCTCTACAATGCATGAACCCACCGTATGTAGGTTTGGCCACCTTTTGAGCTGTATTGGGGCCTCTAAAGTTTTATATTTGAATTTGAAGTTGTATTGGAGAAATTTCTTGGGATAGAAACTTTAATTTCTCCCAAACCATGTAGGGTATTGAGGTGATTCTTTTGTGATCGAAAATGTTTTTCAGGTCTACTCCTTGGGGTAAGTTTTTATGTCCATACGAGCCTGTTTTGGATGACTTACTAAAAATATTAAGTGCTTATTTTTGACCATTTTTGACGTTTGATAGTCTTATACCCCTCAAGTGCCATAATGGGACTCAAAACAACTAAAGAAAATTAAAAAAGAAATTTTTATGGGTGATGCAAGATTGCCAAAAAAATATTTTTTGTGGGTGATGCAAGATTGCCCTACACTATTGGATGCTCTTGCATTAGACACCCAGGGTAATTTGAAAAGTGACCCTCTCACTTCCTAGGAGTTAGAGGGAAACTAAGATGGTTAGCCTCAGCCTCAGATAACCATGATGAATATTTAGCAGGCTTTCCTCTCCATTTTAGCAAGTGCTCTGCATATTGCCTACTTCTTGTGCTTCTACCCACACGACTATCCACGATTTCTTCTATCTCTTCCTTCTCTGAAGTAGGTACTAGAATTTTCAACTGTTCATTTATCAGACTCTCCTCTATATCACCTTCATGATACTCTGTCAAATTAGAAATGTTGAACATAGGAGAAATGTTTATTCCACTAGGCAACTCTACCTCATAAGTATTTCTTGAATCATGCTTCTTCAAGATCTTGCATGGTCCAAACTTCATCTTTAACTCGTTGTATGTACCAACTGGAAACCTTTCCTTTCACAAATGAACCATGACTTCATCTCCTACTTGGAACTCCTTATACCTCCTTTTCTGATCTTCCTGAGCCTTATATTGTGATTTCATCTTGTTGATATGTTTCTTCACTTCTTCGTGAAAATTATTTAGGTGCTCAACAAAATCTTCAACCTTAGCACTACTCTTCTCCCCCTTATCAATCTTTCTCAGTTAAGAAGTAGTTCTTGGACTACTTCCATATACAATTTGGAATGGTGATTTACTAATGCCCATATTGGCAGAATTGTTGCAAGCAAATTTCCTGTGATATAATCAAATCCCATCCCTTGGGATTATCTCCAACTAAGCATCTTAGTAGGTTTCCCAAACTCCTATTAACCACCTTTTTTTGTTGATGCAGTGCTAGAGGAAGAAAAACAAAAACTTAGTCTCATTTGTCAAAACTCAAACAAAGATTTCACTTTTCCTTTCAATTAGGACTCTTCTTTCCTCACAAAACTCCTAAATTTAGGACTCCAAACTGAGATAAAGCATAAACTTCTTATAGATTCATCAAAACTCTTTAAACATCTCTGAATTCTGAATCTACTAATCCTTTACAATAATTAACAGACCTAGGGTTATTGATTCTCCATGTTCCAGACACAAATATTATTTTCAATCCTTCAAAATAATTTATTTTAGACTTTAATAAGCTTTATTCACCATTAAAAGTTCATTCCCACATCCATTTTCACAAACCCTAGGCTTGATTCAACTCTAAACTCCGTTTTCACCAGTTTGTACATAGATTACTGTCAAGAACTTCAATCTTTTACACATAAATCTTAACCCCATGGATTGAAACCTTAAGAACATGAAAATAGGTCCTACCAAGAATCTGTACACTAGTTATTAGCAATTTTCAATGATTGAATTAGGAGAAACACAAAATTCTTTGCCTCTACTTACCCTAAAATAGGGTTTTCATTGTTTTAAGGAAAAACCCAACATCTTTCTCAAAATCCCACCAATTCAAATGAAACAAAAAATTAGAGGAAGGTGACTGATTGTATTACCACTTACAAACATTAGAATATGCTTCCACGCCCATACAAAGTTGTACATTAACATAAAACATAGGAATACTATAGAAAAACATAAAAATAGTGTTAACACTTAATTGAAATTCTTCCATTCAATCACCCACAATGTTTCAAACATACAAAAGGCCTTTTATAGGCATTACAAACCAACTCCTAAGTTTCTAACTACCCTCAAACACCTAAAAATGAAATGTCCCTTCACCTTCCAAAGTTTGCCTCTATTTTGCAATTTTTTAATATTGTAACAACTTTTGCATTTTTTCCAATTTCCACAAAATAAATAAACTTGAACCCTACTAATGACCTTTAATGACCAATAAATATACAAGGTGACTCTTTTAATCTCATTACAAAGTAGAGATATCAAATTTGCTCAATTTTTCCAAAAATAGGAACATGGTTTTGCAAAGGTGCTCCTGCACCATTTTTCCATCAGTCTGTGGATGGTGTGTAGAGCTAAACTTCAAATTTGTCTTCAACTTATTCCATAATTTTCTCCATAAATACCCAAAAAACTTGGTATCTTTTTCTGAAACTATAATCTTTGGTAGACCATGTAGTCTCACCACCTCTCTGAAAAACAACTTTGCAACATGAACATCACTGGTCTTATGACACAAAATGCAATGTGCTATATTTGAAAATCTATCCACCACCACAAATATGGAATCATTCCCTCTCTATGTCCTCGGCAAGCTAAGAAAAAAATCCATGCTAGTATCCTCCCATGGCCTCTCAGGTATAGGTAGTGGCTGATAAAATCCAATGTTTTGACTTGTTCCTTTCATCATCTGACATACTCTGCAACTTTGTACAAACCTCTTTACATCTCTTTGTAACTGTGGCCAATAATAATTCTCACTAACAAGAGTGATGGTCTTATCTTGATCAGAATTTCCATCCAATCCTCCATTATGCTTCTCCTTGATTAGATTCTCTCTCATAGAACTCCTTGGAATGCACAATTGGCTTCCTCTAAACAACATCTCATCTTGGATTAAGAAATCCAACCACTTCATCCTATCCAATGTAATAGGTTCCAAACAAGCCTTCCAATCTTCCGCAAAGTCTAGATCTTTTGGATACAAACTCTTGAGTTCATTGAACCCAACAACCTCTATATTCATCTCTATCAACAAATTTTCCCTTCTACTTAAAGCATCTACAACTTTGTTTGACCTTCCACTCCTGCGCTTCAAAACAAAAGTATAACTCTACAAAAACTCAACCCATTTTAAGTGCCTTTGATTCAAATTTCCTTGACTATTGAAATATTGCAAAGCCTGGTGATTAGTATATAAAACAAATTATTTTTGCAACAAATAGTGTCTCCATTTCTTCAAAGCCTGAACTATAGCATAAAACTCCTGATCATAGACAAAATATTTCTTCTTGGCACCATTCAACTTCTCACTAAAATAGGCTTACCTTCCTAACTCAAAATAGCTCCTATGGCAGTGCCACTAGCATCACAATCTACCTAAAATACCTTATTGAAATCTAGAAGTGCCAAAACAAGTTGCTCTGTAACTTCCTTCTTCAACATATCAAAACTTTTGGCTGCTCCTATGGTCCACTTAAACTCTTTTCTATCCCCTCTCATCACTTTAGTTAGAGGTGCACAAATACTACTAAAATTATTAATAAACTTTCTATAAAAACTTGCTAGACCATGAAATGATCTTACCTCTATAACATTCCTTGGGGTAGGCCATTCAATGATAGCTTTCACCTTCTTTGGATCCATTTTGAGACCCTCTACTAAGACAAAAAATCCTAGATACACCAAATATCTCTTCACAAAACTAAATTTCTTCAAATTAATCAACAACTTCTCCTCCCTTAGCTTCTCAAAAAAAATTTGGATATGCATCAAGTGCTCCTCCAATGTCTTAAGTAGTGAAAATAAAAATATCATCCAAATAAACAATAACAAATTTTCCTAAAAAATCTTTCAATATCTCATTCATAAGCCGCATAAAGGTGTTTGATGCATTGGTTAGCCCAAAAGGCATGACTAACCACTCATACAAGCCCTCCTTGGCTTTGAAGGATGTCTTCCATTCATCTCCTTCTCTAATCCGGAACTAGTGATATCCACTCTTCAAATCTATCTTTGTGAAGTACTCAACTGCACTCAAACAATCGATAATGTCATCCATTCTTGGCAAGGGAAATCTATACTTGATGGTGATCTTGTTGATGGATCTAGAATATGTACACATGTTCCATTCCCCATCCTTCTTTGGTGCTAGTATTGCAGGTACTGCACATGGAATCAAACTCTCTCTGATCAATTCCAACTCTTGCAGTTTTATGTTCAACTCTTCACTGTCTGCTGGAGTCATACGATGAACTACCTTATTTGGAAAACTAGCTCTAGGAATCAAGTCTATTTGATGACTAATCTTTCTTACTAGAGGTAAACCTTTAGGTACATTATCAGAAAAAATAGCTTGAAACTCATTCAACAAATCTAAAACCTCTATAATTTTGCAACCGTTCATCAGATTTTGGTGATTCCAGCGACATCAAGAAGTATTTTCAGAGTTTTTTTCATCAATCCATACCCCTTGATCAGTTTCAGCTCTAGGTACTTGTGCATTGATTTTTTTCAGTTTGGTGCATTTGTTCAATAACTTGGTTATCTTGAAGCTTGGGAAATTTTTTTTTGATCTAGGTAGCATCACTTCAGTTGGACAACATCCTTGGAAGTCTTTATTTGTTGTTGAAGGTCAGTGTCTTTTTATATTTTGAAGAAAGTTCATTATGGGGCTTGCCTATACTCCTTTGGTTATGTTGCATAAGGGAAACTATAAGCAATGGCGGGATGTGATCACACACCATCTCCAATCACTTGATCTATTGCCTCATTTGTATGGCATAGTTCCCCATCCAAGTGAAGATATTCATGAACTTGCTTGGAGTTGCAGCAGATACACTATTTTGGAGATCATTGAGATGCAAGTTAATTGTGATGTTTTGAGTTCTATTGATCATTTTGATTATCCTCACATCCTTTGGGATAAGCTTTGGGATATCTGTGGAGATTCAGATACTCCATCATTCCCCGATGATCATGATTTAGAATGTCATTCTTAGATCAAGTACCCCATGATGATATTTTTGTGCAGGAGGTTGCTTGCTTTGATCTTTCTGAAGACATTGACAAGGTTGCTTCAAGTGCTTCTTCTCCATTAGAGATAGTTGGTATCCCTTCACATTTAGTGATTCCTTGTCTAGATTCAATGATTGAGGCTTCCACCATCATCATTCATCAGGTCACATTCAGTTTTCTAGACTTGATATCACAGGATGGCTTCATTTCAGGTATAAATGACTTGGCTACTTCTACAGGTTTGGAGGACATTCTTGAGGGGATATCACTCCTCTATTTAGGTTGTAATTTGGAGATTTTTCTTGAGTCTTGTCATTCTTTTGTCTCAACCATGCTTGGGGACCCTAAGACTATCTTGGAGACACTTGATTTCTCTTCAGAGATTTCATATCCAAGACTTCTTCTTGTCATTCCATTCAGGACTTGAGGTTTCTTCAACATCTACCATTGGATTTGCTTCATACTTCTTTCAATGGTTTTGAGGACACTTCATTCAGGGGGGCTATCAAGTCTCCATCACATTCATCATATCCATCACACTATCTTTGGATATTCTTCAGCATCAGTTTCTACATCATCCTGGTTTGTCATCCTCTTCATTGATTTTGGCATCTTCTTCATCAGGAAAGGAGACATTTGAGCACAGTTCAGAAACATCATCAACATCCATCTTCATCCTTCCTTCCTTTAATTCCTATCCGGAATGGGAAGCATCTCTGCACTTGCACTTGGTTTTGTTTCTTCCAAAAGGGAGACAAGTTGTTTGTCGACATTGGATCTTGTTTTGTCTTCAGACACTTACCATTTTTGTAGGTGATATCATCTTCTTGGGGGGGCTATATAGTCTCTCTATTTTCTCCCTATGGGGGGGCTATTGTATTGTATCCATGTGACAAATGGTGTACTTGGGGGGTATTTGAGAGTCCTCCATCCTTCCCATTCTCACATTTTACTTTTTCATCTCCTTTTTGGAGAGGTGTTTTGTTCCCATTGGGTTTTCCCCTTTTCTCTGGTTGTGGGAGACTTTTTGCATCTTTATCATGTAAATGGGTACCTAACATGGCCTTGGAGCTAGGATCCATCATCATCATCATTTCTGCATAATCATTGCATTTTCCTCCCTAAGTTGAACTTATCGGGGGGTGTTAGTGTAATTAAATAATTATTACACTAGCATAAGTTAACTTAGGTCATGCATCATTTAGTCCTAGGTTAGCTTTTAATAAATCATTTAATAATGGGGTAATGTCCCCTTCCTTGTTTGTAGGGATAATATTCCTTCTAGAAGATGAGTTTTCCTTCTATAACTTATCTCAACATTTAATAATTTCCTAGATAGGGTTCACATGTTGTCACATGTTGTTAGATCATGACACATGGCAACATCTCATGCATCTTAGGTTTTCTCTCTTGCCTATATAATCCGGCATCTTGTACATTTGTAATCCAATCTCATAATGTAGATCGATGTAGAATCTCCATTGTGCATGCCTAGTTGCAACACTTTTTGTGTGGTTGATTATCTTTCCTGGCAAGGGTCCTTCATTGAAGATTTTGGAGCTTTAGGGACTATGCATCCATAATCTCAACATATGAACCCTATCTAGGAAATTATTAAATGTTGAGATAAGTTCTAGAAGGACAACTCGTCTTCTAGAAGGAATCTTATCCCTACAAAGAAGGAAGGGGACATTACCCCATTATTAAATGATTTATTAAAATCTAACCTAGGACTAAATGATGCATGACCTAAGTTAACTTATGCTAGTGTAATAATTATTTAATTACATTAACATTAGATACTTCCAAAAATTTCCTAGCTGAAATTTCTTTGAAAACATCCAACCATAGCTAGAACTAGATTCTTGACTATGAGGGGCTGCATATTTCATGTCAAACATGCTTCTACACTAGTCATATTAATGCTTAATTCCCTAAATGCAAGAAGGTAGGCATAGTCTGTAACATTGCAACCCTTCAATGCCATAATTTTTTTAAATTTACACCTTACGAGTAAATAGATTATGTAACAAGCCATTGCAATAATTTTTCTTTCTTTATTGAGAATATATGAACAAGATGCCATATCACGTTATAATAAAGATTCCATTTCATTGCAATAACTTCACAAGTTACAAAAATACAAGAATACATACATTTACAAACATAGCTCAAATGAGCTTTAGAACTAATAGCTATAAGATGGTCCAAGATCCTTCCTTTCAAATATTGGTTATTCTATCACCTATTGTGGAGGAGAAGCATCACTTGAGTGCTTTTCTGCCTACCATGGACTCATAATGCATTCCCATGCACATCTATTATTCGAAAGATGGACCTTACCTTCAATTAAGATATTGGTAGAGTAACCAATAACGGAAACCAACTAAGCATAGTATTGTGTCCTACATAACTAGAAATTATAATCCCACAATCTTTGTCTAGCATGTAATACTAGATCATGTAGTGAACTGAAAGTGTTAGTCTCAATAGTCACATAAACTAGAGTGGAGTCTCGGACATTACACTACTTTGATTAAAGAGTTACATTCAATATTCCTACTAAGAGTCATCTATCACATACACTACTGAGGGCTGATTTGACTTAAGGCTATCTTAAGCTATGCATAAGTATATCCTTCAATGGATAGCCCATCATCCCGAATAACTTGCAACCATATTAATCTACTTGGGATAATCCTAATTAGCTAGTAAGTACACAAGTTAGGTATTTCCTTCTATGGATAGTCTTTCATTCCAAAGATAACCTACATACTTGGATATTGCTACTTACACATAAGTACTTAAACTCCCTTCCATATTGGATTATCTATGGGTATGTGCAGGATCATGGTGGGCCAAAAAGTGGCAATGAGGAAAAAAACATGTCTTTCATTGACCAAAAAATGCGAAAATAATGTGTTGAATTTTTTTAGGTTCGGGTGTCACCATAGCAAACACCAAACCTAGTTTTACAAATCGAATTTCCGATTTACAAAAAACATATATAAAAAAACTCAGTCGTTGTTTTAAATTTATTTCATAGTCAACAACCCAAAGGCACATAGTGAATTGATTCTTCGCGTAACGAATATCCGATTTGGCTAAAATCCAATTTGAAAAGGTAAGTTTTTTTATTTTATTTCATTTTATTCAATTTTGATTTAGATTTGAATAATTTCATATGTTTTTTGTGGATTTTTTTAAAAAATAGGGTTTTTGATTGAATTTTATGAAAAAATTAAGTTTAGAATGGATTTTGATAAAAGAAATGAATTTTTTGTGGATTTTTTTCACAATAGGGTTTTTGATTGAATTTTTATGAAAAAAATGAATTTAGAATGGATTTTGAAAAAAAAATGAATGTTTTTTGTGGATTTTTTTTCAAAATAGGATTTTTCATTAAATTTTTATGAAACAATTGAGTTTAGAATGGATTTTGATAAAAAAAATGAATGTTTTTTATGGATTTTGATTTAAAAATAGCGTCTCTTATGTATTTGTATTAAAAATTAGAGAATTTTATAGATTTTGTTAAAAAGTAGGTTTTTTTTTGGATTTTTTTAAAAAACTAGGGTATTTTTATAATATTTTCATTTATATTGTCTAATTTTAATTAGATTAATTATTTTTTAACTTTAATCAGGCATTATGGCTGCCAAGAATTTGAATGCACAAATTCCACCAGTTGATAATGAAAATCCACCAACTGAGAATCAAAATGCAGAAATGCCAAATGCTCCACCACCTCTGCAACCATCAATTAAAGACTTAATTCATTAAAAATTGGAGCACTTGAGGGGCATTTGTGATGTTTATAAAAAAATCCCTCGATTATCCCGTATGTCAACCACATTGACAGGAATAATTACAAATGTAGAAACCCTCTCCACCCAACGTAATGCCTTTCATTTGTGGTGAGAAACCATGAGGCAATATTATGCATGTGGATTTTCTTATGATGATGTGAAAGATCTCCAAATAAGAAAATCCCAAATAGCCTCTTTATTTATTAACCCCAGCACTGGTTTCTCAGTTAATGTTAACAAACCAAAACTTTCTATAAAATGGTGCACGCATAGGGGCATAGTAGATAACTTTTGGGATCGTTGGTGTATGGTTTTTGATAAACCACCCAACAATAATCTTGATGCACCTTTTTACTTTATTAAAAAATTATATGCTGAGTTTTTGTTAGGGCATCATGTCAATTACTTTGACATTAAACCCTTCCAGGGCATTGGTGGAGGTATGCCCCAGGATAGGCCAGGGGCAGCTAGAGTAGTCAGGTGCCCACATGTTCCCCATCCTCCCCTTCCTTCACCACCTCCAGTACAACATCCAGATATTACGAAGGATGCAACCACACAAACTATCTAGGCCATTCACTCTTCGAGTGGTCTTTTGGTTTCCCATCCTTCTTCAGTAGCTCAGCCACAGTATGGTAATCTTGGCGATGGATCCAGTACTGCTCCATCATCCTCCTCAGGTCCACATATTTGTGTGCCACATATTTGCAATATGTGCCAACAAATATGCTTAGGTCCTATTGTACAACCCTCTGAGTAGCCATTAGACACTTCTGATTATGACATCCAGGATGTGGAGATTATAGCAGATCACATGCAGGGGAGTGGAGCACACCCTATAGAGTCCTCTCCTGCTAGAGAGGTGGACATTGGAGTAGTTACATAGGTAACATTTAAGGTGTAAATTCATAACTTGCATTTTTTTAAAATTTAATATTAATAAGAGATAGTATCAAGTACTAATATTTATTTACATGGTCTATTTAATAGTTAATGTTTGAGGAGGAGCTCACATGAGTGACTGATAGAACCCTTAGGGCCATTTCATTTGGCCTCGAGACACACATAGTATGTATTTTCGCACTCACTCATTTACATTTTTTTACTGTAGACTTGCTTGTCATTTGAATTGTCATTAATGAAATTATATATTAACTTATATGTTTATCTTATTCTCTACTTGTAGGAAACACCTAGTGCGAGTGAGGTGTTATGCTCTCCAGACTATGGAAGTACAATGTTAGATAAGGGAAAGTTAATTGAACTCAAATTTGATTGAATTAAGATTTATAAGATATTTTATTGATTATGAATACAATGACATAGAATCGTAGTTTCATATGTACTTGTCATTTTTATATACAGGAAGTTGTGAGCTATACATCATTTTTGATAAGTTCCACAACACCTGAAGGAGTAGGTATTTGAACACCTGAAGGAGGAGGTGTTGAAACACCTAAAGGAGATACAGAAAAAGATCAGCCTAAAGAGGTATGTGTTTATTTTATTTTGTGCTTGGTAAATATGTTC
>VDFB02137365.1:3895559-3947411 GCA_007258455.2 Sequoia sempervirens | reverse complement strand
CAGCAAATAAATTGCCAAGAAAAAAAAGATTCTGCAATTTGATTCCATTTGTATGGACCTGTAACCGTCAAATAAAAAAACCCTTGTTTTTAGTGTAATTCTTGAGGGATTATTGTATGTAGCACTTCCACAACCTTTCAGACTCTGCCACCACCTTAGACACCTTTATTTAGGCCCCAATATGCTTAGAAAACAAAGAAACTTCTAGTATCTCAGAGATTTTTGCAAACCCTAGGGTAAAAACTCTAATTTCAAGTGAAAAAAAACCACCATTTTTAGATCTTTAATTCTTCATTTTATTTCAAAACCCAGTTCTCCACACCTTCCACTCTTGAAATAACATCAAGACATGTAATAATGTTTCTACATAAAAAAATTATACAAAAATGCTTGAATGGCTTGTGCACAGGTAGAAAACATAAGAAAAACAGTAAAATATGAACTGAGCAATTGAAACTTTATTGATTCGAAGAAAAAAACTCCTTCAACCAAACCTGTCTCAAGCCCTTGAAGGCCTTAAGTACACCTGCATATCCCATGAAACCTCTATATAATTCCTCCAATTTACAAAGCAATGGGAAGATAAAACCATGTAAGTGGTTTCCCCAAACTAATTGCCACCAAAACCATTCTTGATAGTTTAAAACCACAAACCACCCCAACATGTAATTATGATAGCACTCAAGATAGAATCCATGAATAGATAATGTATTTGACCAATAACTCATCGAGAGCACAAATTCCCAAAACTAGCCCTCCACTATGAACATATCAACTAAGTAGGAACCCATAACATTATGGAAAGATGATCCACTTCTCCCAATGTAACTCCCAAGCATTACATGTGAGAGATGGTCAATTTCATTGATGGAAACGATTGTGTGACTCCCATTGATGGCCTTCTTTATTCAATGCCATTACAACAATATCCCAAGCATTCCAAAGAATAGTAATGAAAACAATATTTCCCTCAACACCTCATGATCATTCAAGTACTCATTCTAACAAGACAAGAGATTTACACATCAAATTGAAAGTGAATATAATTTACTATATCTTAACATAAAAAATTCAAAATCTAATAGAAAAATGTATCAATGATGTACAAGGATGTATAATAAAGTTCAAATTTGAAAATAGAATGTAAACTTAGAAAACTGTAGATTTGAAAACCTTAATAATGTAAAACCCTAAAAAGAAGGTTGGATCAAGTGTAGGATTGGTTGGGCTCAACAAAATATAAAGAAAAAAAAAAAGTTTATTTATGAAGTTAACCTAGGATAATTAAGTAAATGCAATCAATCAAACATAATCAACCTAACATAGTTAAGGGTTGATAGGGGTATTTGATAATTAAGGGTTGATAAGGGTATGAATGTTTATCTTTGATCTACTCTTGAATAGCTAGGGACTTGGTGGTATTTACAAATATCATTTAAGGGTTGTTGATTTCTCATGGGAGGCAAGTTCTCCTAGATCAATCCCCAAAAAGTGAAACACGATTAAAAATAGTTGGCAAGCACTCTAGATGTTCAAATTTGTTACTCATTTTTATTGCATTGAATCAAAATGTCTCACTATTAATTGCTCCAATGCTATAAGATAAATGAATTTTTTCATGATTATAATGAATATATTGTATGTTATTAATGCTAGCTTATATCAACAAATTATGCCAAACATGTGTTTAGTCAACTCAAAGTGGGTGAATGACGCCACTTAGCCAAAAGTTTGAATTTTGAATTTTAAAATGAAAGGGAATAGGTTTGTGACCATGAGGTCACCCTTGCAATTGAAGAAGTGTCCTAGAATGGGTTAATAGTTAAATCTAAGTGGCTAACAATCAATTCCAGGTGGCTAATGGATAAATGAGGGCATACCCATTGGTGAATGTGATAAATGGGAAAATAAGGTAAATGCATAGATGTGTGTGAATAAGAATAGGATAGGGCTAATTGTATAGCGATTTAAGTATGGAAATTGATAAAAGGCTAGAGATATGAGCTTGAATTTACTTGTTGAGTCACTACGTACATGTATCAAGACATTTCTTCAAAATAGACACAAAATTGTGTGGGAAATGACATGGTATGCACAAATTTTACTGTTACAATTACACACATATTGATTTACATATGCTTTGCATATGTTATAAATTTACTTCAAAATTAATACCTATTAATACTTCTTCTTTAAGAAAACATGATTATGTATTCTCTAATAAAACTTTCACCATAACAAGATTTCTTGCAATTACTTCAATTGTAGCATACATAATTTCATATTGCACCTATCAATGTGCCCATTACATTTTCACATGTGATTGCTAGTATATGTATGTCTCTTCAAAAAAAATAGATGGGTTAAGCTCTCTCCTTACTCTTTGAGTAAGAGATAGAGTAAGAGATAGTATGGGAGAGGACTAGATAGTATTACAAAACCTGGTTCAAACGAGCATACCGACAGGAAAGAACTAGGAAGAAAACCTTCGGTTGTAGCTCGATTAAGAACAAAAATAGACCCCTTTACAAAACCTATGAGTTTCCAAAATACAGACCCCTTTACATTTTAAACATACCCTTTATACAATGCCAGACATTTGACCCATATTTCAAAAAACATCATTGGGTATAGATTATGCCCATACACAATTATGACCATTTTACATTGTTTCCAATTTGAGAATTCAAATTTTACAAAATTTTCCTATTAGAGGCATTCAGGGCACAGTCTTCAACAATAGTAGTATTTTCATGTTTTGGACTGACAAGCACCTATATAAACCATCAAGGTAGCTTAGAATAACCAATCTATATTATTCTAAATGACACAAAATATGATGAGATGGTAATGCAAACTATAATAGACGCTTAGAATAACCAATCTATATTGTTGTAATTTGTTGCATATCTCTCTAAAAGGAACAAAGCTGGCTATTGTTGTAGCAGGTCCATGATCAATCATGCCAGGAATATTTCAAAAGTGGGAAAATGAGAAATCTATATTGTCATAGTAGAAAAGATGCTTATACTAACATATCTATATTAATCTAAACAACTTGAATGATGATGAGTTGGTGATGCAAACTATAAAAGATACATACCTCTTCGAAAGGATCAGAGCTGGCTATTGTTCGTGGGGTCCATGATAAATTATTGCGAGGGAATATGCCCTTAAAGGGTGGGAGAAAATGAGAAATCTATATTACATGCAATAGAAAAGAAGATGCTTAGAATAACATGTCTATATTGTCTAAACAACCTGAATGATGATGAGTTGGTGATGCAAGAGCTATAAAAAACACACACCTCTTGAAAGGATGGGCTATTGTTAGGCCAGTTAGTCCCGATAGTGCGGGAATAAAGGGTTGAAGAGTAGAAATCTATATTTTATGCAGTAGAAAAAGATGCTTAAATTAACATATCTATATTAATCTAAACAGCTTGAGATGATGATGAGTTGGTGATGAAAGCTATAAAAATATGCTTACCTCTTGAAGGTCGAGCTAGCTATTGTTTGTAGCGAGGTCCATGATCCAATCTTACCAAAATATACATGAGTGCATACGAATATCACTAATTAAGACACACGCATTGCAATGAGTATATAAAATATTGAGTATTAAATAAAGAACACTAATGAACTTAATCATGTAGAACATAAGCATTCTACCTTCCATTCTTAAAAATTCTATTCAAGGGTGTGCCTAAGGGGTCATCTGCTTTGTAATTATCCAATATTGCTTCATGATCAACATTACTAAGTGTCCATAGTTGTTTTGTCTTTGGTCTAGCATGATGCTTCAACAACTTAACATTTGTTGCTATAACAAGGTGTGAATACATGAGAATGGTTTTGTGTTTCTCATAGTCTTCAAATGTAGGTATGCCATTCTTTCTAATCATGTATGTCCGCAACCAAGTTCCTGCAACCACAACTAAACCTGTAGGATACATGAAACCATCATCATCTTCCATCGGTTGTGTTAGCTTATGCTTTACTTGCACACATCGAGCCAACCAATAGTATGATCTCTCTTCATTCCCCTGCAGTGCAACAACTACAAAAATATGTCCTAGCTGTAGTAGATTTGAAAGCAGGTTGTAATCAACTAAACTTTCCATTGTGTCATTTTTCATGGATATTGTTTGAGTTAAAGGAGTTAGATACTGTGGTACCCATGTATCCACCCACTCACTTGACTCACATTGATCCCACTCACACTGAATACAACTCTGACAAAAATAAGCCAACTCTCGTGTCCAAATGGTCCATGTGCTTGCATCTGAGCTTCGAAATGAATGCATCTTTGAAGAATCTTTGATTGTATGACAATCTAGTCTACCTCCCACTGTACCCTCCTCAATGAACCAAAATAATCTGTGCACTGTTGAATCAAGTGTCCCTCCCTGTGACAATGTTGAATTACACCAATCAACTATAGAACGTGCATCGCTGAATTTTTCTCTTGAAATCTTCAATTGCTCCTTAACTAGAGCTCTCTTTATGCATGCACCTGCTCCATCATGCTCCCCTTTCCCATGTCCAACTTCAAAAAAACTCCAAATATGAGGTAGACCCCTCTCTACATGCATTCTACTCAACCAATAAAACATACAAGCATTCTTGAATTGACCTACGTGTAATTATCTAACCAAATTAGATGTCAGTCCAATGCTATATCATGCTCCTGCAAGAACTTTAAAAAATTCTTGAAACAATGTTGGACATACTCAGATGAGTGATATCTATCATCACTCATATAAAAATGATACTCTCTAATTATCTTTCGATCCTCCTCTATACTATCAGGTGCATGTCTAAACATTATGTGGACAAAATTAGCAATCTACATGGAATTGTAATACTGAGATTGTACCTCATTTTTTGGTTGCAATGTGTAGTTTTATGCAAAATCAACCACTGATATAATACTGCCAATCAGTAAAGAGTCCTTACATATCCTAAATTGTTGATCCAACCACTGAGACCTATGACTATGCCTTGCATACTTGTAGAAAAGATTGTCCTTAAAATCTGAAATAAAATCAGCAACACTACATTCTTTTGTAACCAACTCACATCTAGAACCTTCACCTCCACTTTGCAAAGTATAATTGACTATCTCATATCTCTTTTTCTCAACAAGCTTCTTTCCAAATTCATGTTCGAACTCTCATGAAAACATTGAACAAACTTTGACAAGCCACCACATTGTGAGCACTTTGCATTTAAACAATCATTTCTATAGAAAAAGTAACCATCATCTCTAGAACATAAAAATAGATCTAGCAAGTCCCTTGATGATTTCGGAAGATGCATTGCACCACACTCCTGCAACATTTCATGAGTATGCAAAGTAGAACATATATAGCATAATAGCTCATGGTACATTGAAAACTCCACATGGTATTTGCAACAACAAGTATTATGAATCTTAAGAGGCACACAATAAAATGGCTTCAAACCCTCAAAAGTCCTTTGTGAGATTTCCATATTTTTGTGTTTCAATAAATTGTTTGGCTTGATTCCAAGAAATGTTTAGGATGTGGTGTATGGTCTTGATTGCCAATTCTTAACTTTAAAAAATCCTTTGTATTGGGTGATACTCTAGAGCTATCATGCCAAAATTGTTGAATTACCTACTTTACATTATCAGTTAGCTTCTTATCAACACGTGGAAGCCTCTCGGCAAAAGTCCATGTATCATTTTGAAGAGGATCATTTATTCTTTCTCTTCTTGCAAGTGCTCTATCCAAAGTTTTACGATTTATGTCAAAATAAATACAAATTTGTCTCATAAAGCGAGCCTTTTTCAATTTATGGCTTACTAGGGTAGTTGTAATGACTCTCCGAGCAGCTCTCTTATCCTTTTCCTTGTTACTTTTTCCAATAGACTTGAGAGAATTAAAAATATTTTTGACAATAATAGAATTTTTTTCGGTCTTCTTGTTCACACAAATCTTCAATTTGGCTAGCAAAGGTCTCATCTTTTGCATCTTTAGCAATTGTACAAAAAGTTGGAATTGCTCGGTCAATGTCTTATCACTAAAATATTGGTTGAAAAGTCTTCTAGCTCACAACCAAATAGTTCGTGTTGACCTCTTGCCTTCAAAATTGTTTATAATGTTCTCATCAAATTCAAGTAACCATTTAAGGGTTCTTGAAGGTCTTGAAATTGGAATATGTCTTTCTTCCATACAAGGTTCTTCATTTCTCATGTAATTTTGTGAAACATAATTTACACTTGCTTCAATATTATGTTCAAAATCTTCATTTCCAACATTTTCATCTTGAACATTTTCAATATCAGTTTGAATAATTTCATTCCCAATTTCAATATCATGTTCAACATCTTCAAATCCAACATTTTCACCTTGAACATTTTCATTATCAATTTCAATATTTTCATTCCCAATTTAAATATCTTGTTCAACATCTTCAAATCCAACATTTTGACCTTGAACATTTTCATTATCAATTTCAATAATTCCATTCCTAATTTGAATATCATGTTCAACATATTCAATTCCAACATTTTCACCTTGAACATCTTCAATTTCCTCTTCACTTGAAATACCATAGGGGTTAGGTTCACCAATATTTAACATACCTTGTCTTCTCTTCCTATGACTTTCTCTATCTCTTTGTCTATATGCTTCAATTTCTTCTTTTGTAAGCTTTCTCTTACGTTTTTGCTTCCGACGACTGTTGCTCCCTATTATACCTCATAAAAGATGCTAAAAATAATTTCTTATGACAAATTTCAATAGAAGATGCTCCAAAAAGTTGATCTTTGTCTCTTCCTATTTGAAACGACGTGTGTGTCACTTGAAAATAGAATGTAGGGTCCGTTGGAATGCACAAAACAACCCACATGGGGCTTTTCTATGGCCCACAAATCCAATATCCGTTATGATATAATATCCAATTCATTTGAAAAAAAAATACGATACTTGTAATGGTATAATTTTAGTTCTACAAATCGGATATCCGATTTGTGTACACATAGACCTAAGGGTTAATGGTAGATGGTAGAGGGTTTAAGGGTTAAAGGTTTAGGGTTTAGGGTATATGGTAGAAGGAGTTTAAGAATTAAGGTTTTATGGTAGAGGTTATAAGGGTTTAGGGTTCGATGGTTAAGGGTATAGGGGAGAGAGTAGATGCGAGACAAAATCATCGCAAGAGACGAAGATCCAAGAATCAGTTCAGTCGATGAATCAGGAAATCGGCATCCATCAAATCAGAACCATCAAAAATCAGAAATCAAATCGATCAAAATCAAAGATCAGATCAAAGTCAATCAATCAAAGTCAAAAATCAGTCATTAAGAAATCGCGTCAATCAGGCGCAAAATCAGACGCCGTCAGATCTTTCGAACGAAATCAGGCAGAATCCAAAAATCGTCGTTCCGGTCAGTCAATCAAAATCGAAATAAATCATCTTTTCCATCAAAATCAAAATCATCGTCAGATCCGAAATCCAAAAGTTCGAGGAGATCTCGGAAAAATCAGATCAATCAAAAAACAAAAATCTGAATCCGGGTCAAAAGAAAAATCGAAAAAATCGAAATCGAAATCAGGGGTCCGTCGAAATCATCGTTAAAGTTCAGGATTCAGGATTCAGTCCGAAGTCCGGGGTCAGGATTCGTCGAAAAATTTCGAAATCATCATCCGAAAAAATCCCGAAAAGTCGAAATCAAAATCCCGTCGTTCAGGATCAGGATTCGGTCGTCGAAATCAAAGATCAGCATCAAAATCAAGTCATCCAAGTCAAATCAAAATAAATCATCGCTCAAATCAATCCGTCGCTTTCAAAGCGTCGAAATCAGGATCCTCAAAATCCAGGATTCAGGGTCGTCGCAAAAGACGAAAATCGAAATCAAAATCAAGTCCGGTCAAAGAACAAATCATCGCTCAGAAAAGGTCGAAATCACAAATCGAGCGTCAAACCAGAGTCCAGATCAGAGATTCCGGGTCAGGTCAGATCCAGGGTCAGGATTCAGATTCAATCCAAAAAAAATCTTAATCGAAGATCACAAAGTCGTCGTTCAGTTCAGGATTCAGGTCGATAAAGATCAAGTCAAGATTAATCGCGTCAGAAAATCGAAATCAAATCATCAAATAAAGTCGAGGAAAAGGTCGAAGGTCGAACAAAATCAAAATCTGCGGGTCCGGGATTCCAGTCCGGTCCGGATTCAGGATTCAGAGTCCAGAAAGATCAAAATCAATCAGATCGCCAGGCAAATCGCGGGAGATCCATGGCGACAGAATCAGGATCAGGATCCGGATCAGGATCCAGCCCGCTCAAAATCAAACGTCAAATCAATCAATCTTTGTCGTCCTCGAACTCAGGCATCGTCAGAAACAGTCCGGAAATCCCAGATCAAAATTCATCAAGTTCCGTCCGGTCAGGTCAGGATCCGTCCAGGATTCCCGTCGAAACTCAAAATCATCAAAATCCGAAATCTCCATCAGGATTCAGGGTCAGGAGTCCCTCGTCGAAAAAAATCAATCGATCCATCAAGATGAAATCGGAAAAATCAAGATAAATCCGAAAGTTTCATAAATAAAATAAAAAGAACAAGAAAAGTCAAATGAAGAGTCACAAAGACACTAAAAGGATCCATATCAAAATCCAGGGATCAGAGATCCAGTCCGAAATCCAAAATCAATCCAAAAATAGAATCTAAAATCCGGGGTCAATCAAAAGATCAATCAGCATCCATCGCGTCAAAATCTCATCGAAACGTCCTTTCCAGGATCAGAGAAATCAGAGATCCATCCAGGGTCAGAAATCATGAGAGAGAGAGATCAAAAGAGATAATATTTAAATATTTTATATGTTAGTAATATTAATAAGTATATTAGTAATATATATATACATTAAGTAAAATATAGAAATAATATTTAAATATTATACATAATAATATAATATATTATATAATAAAATTATAAACTATATGTATATTCTAAACTAGATATATTAAAATAAACTATAAAATATTTATTGCATTTTATAAATCATATATTATAAAGTATAAATTTTTAAAATCATATATAGACCAAATGGATGTCAGATTTCAAAGCGGATATCGATTTAAAGCATATCGATTTGAAACTATATATCAATTTGAAATGATATCCGATATTTTGACACATAATTTATTGCCTAGGGATTACCTGGCTTGCTTTGGTATTTGGCTTGGACATGCAATCCTAAGAAGTCAACGCAAAAATGTGTTTGACAACTTACCTTGTTTTTCTAGACTTAGTCCATGTAGGTGACACTTTATTTTTAGCCAAAATTGATGAAACAAAAAGGTTTTTAAGAGACTCTCAGCTTTCCACCAATATAAATTATTCTTTTACTTTGAATTTAATAAATAATTATTATTCATTTTCTATTACAAAGTCCTATTGATAGGTTGATTGAAAAATCTATAACTTTCAAATGGTATCATATTTTTGAATCAAAATATATGTCACATTTTCATAGTATAGGATTAAAAAAAATTGAATTTCATGAGTTTTCCAAGTTAAAGGTTGTAGACATCATTTTTATATTTTTTTAAAAGTTGTAATAAAAAAATTCATAATTAATTATTTACTTGGGAAAAAATTACAAAAATATGCACATCTGGACATGAGTCCTCTACTTATATCTAAAAATTATAAAAAATATTATCATTTTATTGTGGTTAGGTGGTCAGACAGCACCTACTTTTATTTTTTCCTAAATTTAAGTAATCTGCATTGAAATTTCAAATTTTCACCAAATAATTTTAAAAAAAAATAAACTTAGTAGTTTAGAAACTACATTCAATTTTCCATAGATTCTATTCTTACATATTTTTGAAATAATATAGATAACTTATTCAAATTTTTATGTCAAGTTGCCTAACTCTAATTTTTCAAAATTTTCATTGCCACTTAAGGGCCTGTTTTTTCCATGATGATCCTGCACATACCCCTATCCTAGGAGTAAACACAGGCTTTCCTATTTAAATCAATAACTTAGCTAAGTGTACCATATGTGCCTTTCATGTTCAATCAAGCCTAGTATATAATACCTATGATAAACACCCATCTCCTACTATGGAGTACTTAAAAACACAATACATAAACAACACAATAGCTTCAACATTGTTTGCAAAACAATCTAAATTCTCTAATGAATATACTGGAAAAGACATCTACCATGCATGCAAGACACACCATTCAAAGTAAAATAACAAAGAAGAAGAGATCCTCATGCGTGTTTTCACTTATTCAACTAAAGACAACAATGCAACCCTCTCCCAACAACAATTAGCTTGAAATCAGCTTCTCAAGAATGTCACAACTAAACTCCCCCTCTCTCAAGTTCATATCTTACTCCTCTCAAATATATCTCCCTCACAAAGTAAGTAAAACTCAATCTCTTTCTCTCTCAGTGCAAAGAAAATTTTGTCTAGAAAAATATAGAATTATGCATTGCAAAAGATATATAATCTCTTGTAAAGAATGTGTTCCTCACAATGAAATTGTTTAGCTATTTATAGAGCAACCAATCAACCTCAAAGCCTATAGTTTAATTATGTAAAAAGACAACAAGCTCCATGCAAAGCAACTTAGAATTAAGGTGGTGATGAAATAAGCTTAGATTCAACAAAACCTCCTACAGATCAATTAGTTTCTTTTACAACAATTCAAAGACTGATTTAAGATGCAAATGGAGAATTCAAATTGTTTCAATTAAAAGAATTCTACAAAAAATAAAAAAAAAAGGTGATGCTAATTCCTATTCTTTTTCCTTCACATTTGGCGCCATCAAACTCTTTCGAATTCCATTATATGACAACAAATTTTAGTCGACCCAAATGGTGATTGATTCAAAATAACTAGTTTTATATGTAAGACAAAGTCAAGCATGATCTCATTAAGCACATCGATCGAGTCAAGCATTCTACAACCAACAATATCAGTATAAGGTTATACCATATATCATGTGCTTTTCACAATGATAATTGGTTTCCAGTAGTAGTCAAAAGCTTTTAAATCATTTTCCATAGACATTGTCAACATTGACCTTCATTCTGTAGTCTATATCGACTATAAATCAACCTTATTAATCAACTTTAATGAATAAGAGATAGTTGATCTCAATTGAAATATTTAACATGTATAAAATATATATTATTATATATAAATATATATATAATATAGATTATATGCATATATATACTTAAATACATAACATGTATTTATATATATATGTATATATATATATATTTATGTATATCAATGAATATATATATTTACACACACATATATATAAGAGTACAAGCAATAATATAATTAATAACCACATTATACCAAATATGTCCATATATATATATGCATAAATGTATATACCTCTATGTACACATATGTGTAGGTATATCTATATCGATGCATCCATAAGAGTGTGTCTATTCACCAACGTACGCATGTATGGATATACATATACATATGGATATGTGTATATACTATACACACATATATATGTTCACATTAATTTCACATATAGCCACTCACAATTACCATCATATTGATAAGTGTGTACATGTGGTATATCCATACATGTGCATATATAAACATACTTCCACTTACAACCCACTTGTCAATATAATTATAATAGCACAAGAAAGATCTGAAAAGCTCAAACAAATAAACATCACCCAATGCATGTAAAATTAAACGAGACCTCTACTAGTGTAGATATTTCAAACTAGGGTTGACGTACAAACTTCCCACTTCTATGTCTAGACTCAAGCAAACTACTATGGTGTGTGTATGCTCAAATAGTTTACGTTACTGATTACCTCACCAAGATATTCTCCCGAGTGATACTTCCCCTCTACCTAGAGGAATGGAACACATACTTGCATCCACTAACACATGCACACAATAGTCAATTGTTCATAACATATGCAGTATACATAAACATCTCCAAGGTAGAATAATAGTTCAATAACCATCTATTCACATATATGTAGTGTTTTCCCATGAATAACATCAACTGAGATAACATCAAATGATATAACATTCAAACAGATAACATGGTACGAGCATAATTTGTTCATCTCCAGAATTCACATCACATTCACATTTTACCCTACATAGTAATAGTAAATACTAAATACATAGCTGGGGTGTAACATACTTCCCCCCTTGTGAATCATTGTCTCCGATGATCTATAGAATTTTAACATAAAGTTAAAGCCAAATAATGTTTTACTTACTAAATACATAGGATTTATAAACATTCATCCTATGTAGCATTACTTTTTGCAACCTTTCCCTTTTTGGACCTTGCTTCAAGTGCCCTCACTATCGCATAGGGAAATCTTGTATGCCTTACTCATACTTACTCTCACAAAGAGCTTTATTATGTTATCATATATATACATCCTAGGTACAATAGTAACTATACATGACACCTAAAACATAGTGATTAGAAATCATTGGCCCATGAATTTATCCTTAGTACAATCCAAATAGAAAAGGATTAGTGATGTATTGCACACTACGCTGTGGGTCCCATCCTTCCCCTTTGGTATTTACACTTTTAGACAACTTAGAAACTGATTCCATCCATCACTTATGCACCCATTTTTCATTAACCATAAATTACCTATATTCTTGTTTACTTGTCCATATTGAGCATAACATTGCTCTTGGACACCTATCAAATTCTGCCATTGCTTCTTACTTAAGCTTTGTATCAACAAAGTTTCATCGATCTATTACTCCTTTTTGACATCTATCAAGTCTATGGTTAACCCTATTTCAATCTAATAGAGTTTCCAACCTTCCTTTCTATGTATGGTCCAACCTCAATGTTAGAATTTTATAAATAATTCAATATTTAGTCTACCCATTTTTCCTAGTTGGCTATAACAATATATTGTGCATTCGTTCAACTAAATGTATCATAGTATGATCATGGTTTACAGAGCCCTATCATTATTTTCTCATTCAAAACTTAAATAACCTTCTCAAGAATACTATGCAACTACTTCTCACAATATATTATTTAGAACCGAAAACCTATAGATCAAGTTTCCAATTAGCGTTGGTTACTTTGATGTGTTTGTCCACTAGAACATTATGTCAGTTTTATTGACATAGACAGATTGATACATCTTTTGTTCTACCACATCCCCTCTAACATCTTAGGAGAGTATGCATGTCTTACTGATGATGACACCCGGTATTCATTTCTTGGCATACTAGATATTATCTTGCCACATTCTGTGCAGCCTCTTACTCTATCTTTTCCCAAGTTATAGTGGTTTATCATTAGAAAATTCCATGTTTCATTCCAATGTCCTAACTCTGACATTAATTTCCTCATTTCATTATGAAATCTTCCAAAATTTTGCGTATATAGGTTCTTTTATATCTAATAATAGTCTATTTTTTGACTAAGTGAAAGACTATTTTATGATCGCACGCCATCTTTAATTCCCATGTAATAAAGGTTATAAGTTTGAGGAGATAAATCCCATTTATCTTGGGACATCCATACCATGGATTCTTCTATCCATAGATTATTTTCGAAAATGTAATCCATCTTTCAACTCAATCTATTTTCCTGATAAAAAATGGTACTAATTGAACAATAGGAAAAAATGGATATATAGAATATCACACTTTCTCCCACTGATCATTCAAGAATTTCCTAGGAGTCCTAATTGGATTTACTAAAAAACTCACAAGGTGAGTCAATTCTCAATGAGAAGGAACTAAGAGGGGGATTTTTTTAGCTTTAAGGGTTTCACCGCCAAGCAAATGCTTGGAAAAGACAAATGAACATTCAACCTTGAAAACCTAGTTATGCAAGCTAAATGAGAGATTCAAAAAATGAAAATATGTAATAGGAAGTTAGGATATGTGCACCTGGGAAGTCTGGAGATGTTTTAAGGATTTCGGAAATGCAAAGAAGCTTTCCAAAAATGCCAAGGAGGATAAAGATGCCCAAGATGGCGCATTAGACTTGTTGCTATTTTTTGAGGTAGATCGAAAGTCTTCAGATGTTAGAACTAGATCTAAAGGAATCTCTAAAAAATATGCTCAGGAGGAATAAGATGCCCTAGGTGGTGTATTAGTCTCGTTTTGAATTTCTAAAAACTCTGAATGTGATCTTGAGCTCCAAGGTTTGCACTAGCTTCTCCTCTGATCTTAGGTTCTGAAACTTCTAGATTCGACATGTAGGTGAGTTTCTATGAAGATGACAACTTTGTAATGCAACTTTGCAAATTTTACAACTTTTCTCTTCAAATGATCTCCAAGACTTCAACCTAAATCTGCAATCACAAACATGCAAGAAAAAAAATTTTGTTAGTGAATGGGGGTTTGCCTTGGTCAAACCCCTTGTTGGTAATTAAACCCTGAAATGAAATAAAGAAATGAAGGGAAATGATGAATGAACAACACATGCACTGCTACAAATTACCAAAACCCTTATTGTAAAGTCTGCAAACTTGTGTGTAATGGCTACAATGGATATGGATATTGAATGCTTGATAGATCTTGCTTGAATTGCTTGCTTGAATCAAAACCCTACATCAAAAATGTTAGCACAACAACACACATGATGCAAGAATATCTTTGATATGATGCTTGAATCTTGATAATGGCTCCAAATGCTTGATAGAATGCTCTTGAATGCTCTTCTAAACTCAATTTGATATTGTTAATGTCCTCACAAAAGACTTGGATTAGAATGGATGGATGAACTTTGTGTTTATACTTATGCTTAATGTCCAAAAATTACATCACACCAAGCCAGCATATGAATTCATTAAATAAAGGAGGCTAAATCCCTCCAAATTTTGAAATTAAATCCCAAAAATGACTCAAGGAGGATTAAGATTCCCTAGGTGGCGTTTTAGTCCCAAGTCTTGAAACTTGGGGCACAAACACCAAAAAGGGGGCCAATTAAGGGGCGGGTGCATGGAGATGGGTAGCCAATTTGTGGCCACTTTCAAAAAAAAGTTTTGAAAAGTCATAACATGAGTGCATTATACCGTGCTCACATTATAATGCGCTTGAGTTATGGCTTGATGTGCCAAGCTTGAGGCTTGGCCACACTTAGCCCATAATGCGAGTGCATTATAACGTGCTCACGTTATGACATGTTAAAAGAAAAAAAAAGTGAAACCAATTCATTCTTCATTTCAACTATGTTTTTTATTGTGCTTGTGGCCAAAAACCCCATTTTTCATGCTCTCATTCTAGGAGGAGGTATTGTACAAAAATCTTCACCAATAGTTGTTATTTCTTTGTAAGGATGGCACCACGACAGCAAGGAGGTGTGAGAGGTAAGGATTGTTTGCTTTGTGTTTTGAATTTGTTAGTTTTAGGTTGTATTTGATATATATTCTTTTGAATTTGTAGGAGATACAAATCAACCTGCAAACCGTCAAATTCCTCAACAAGAAGAGCAACCAAATCCTTAAGAATAAAATCCTCAACAAGAAAATCAACCTTAACAACAACCTCCTCCACTAATTAGTCAACACCCTCTTGGAACTCAACAAAATTTAATGAGTGAAATCAATAACAAAAAAAAAAAAATTAAGGATTTAATCAGTAGGTTGAGTGATCCAAATGGTTCAATAGCAGAAAGAATGACACTAGCAAGTTCATTGAAAGATATGTTAAAAAATGTAGATTCAATTAGCAAACAAATAACTGGATGGAAAGACAAGAGGCAAGTGGCTAGGGATTATTATGTGGATAAACTATCATATAAAGATGTAAAGGATTTAAAAATTACAAAAGGTGATTTGTACTCATTATTCACTGACCCACACATAAATCAAAATCTTACCCTTAATGCGAAGAGGTTTTCTATTCATTGGTGCCACCACCAACAGATTAGGAACTATTTTCATGATAGGTGGTACATGGTCTTTGATTACCCATATTATTTTCTTAGGAAATTATACAATGAGTTCATATTGAATGAAATTCCAAATTACTTTGATATGAGGGACTTCTAGGGGAAAGGTGGGGGGTCAACTCAAGATAGACCTGGTGCATAGTTGAATCCTATGTGTCAAGGGAGATGATCTCTCACTAGGATGCCTCATGAGAATGTTGTTATGCCTTCCATCACAAAGGAGAGTGTTGATGTAGAGACATTGCAGGTAATCAACACTTTTACCCAAAGTTTCATCCATCATACTAGCCCTATTCTACAGTGTCATACAAGGGATTCTTTGAGTGGTGTCCTTTGAACCCATGTGTGTCAATCTTATGGAGTGACTTGTTCATATGACCCCACCGACACTCAGGAGGTTGCTACGTAGGATCCGTATGTAGCTATGGAGATGTAGAGGGCAATTGATATTTTGCATGAGGCGTACAAAATTGATAGTCAGGTAAAAGTTAGTATGTTCATTGAATTTAATTTATTAAATTTTGATTTTGAAATTCAAGATTAACTCATTTAGTTTCATTATTTAAATAAAATTGTAGGTTCATAGTGTTGAGACTAGATACACCGGCCCTACACCTACTTATTTCTATAGTTCACCTATCGGTGGGGTATGTAACTAGTAAACAATTATAAATTTATTACATGTTAATAGCATTGTTTTATGAATAGTATTTTAATATGTGATTTTGGATGTTGAATAGGCTAATATTGGAGGTTTTGGGGGAAAAACTCCTAGTTCTAGTAGATTTACTCAAACCTACACAAAGGTAATAGAGGAAAGAGTTTAACTAATGAATTGTACTTAATAGATTTGTGTAGTTTATATTCATATCATTGATTATGTTGCATTGCACATCATTCAAACTCAAAGCATTACTTCACATTCCATAACTAATAGCTAGATGTTGATAGATGACAAAATTTCACCTACAATATAGTTGTTTAGAAAGTCAACATAAGCAGTGATGCAATTACTTCACATAGCATTAGTAATAAGTCTAGGAGCAGCTTCCAATTGCATTTTCTTGGCATGGCATTCCATGAGACCACTTTTTCCTACTTGAAATCTTTTCAAATAGGTCACTTTTCACTTTTTTCTTGTCATGGAGGCATGTGCTTGCAAAGGTGCACCTGCACGGAAAACTATAGATGCTTGAAAAAAATCTATCAAAGCATAATAGTAAACAATAACATAGACAAGGAAGTTAGTAGTTTGAAAAAATGCCTTGAAGAAATGTGGTCTTATGGTGATGGAATTCCATTCCATCACCATGAGACTACATTTCTTTGAGGGACTTCTTCAAACAACTCACCACCTTTTCTATGATACCACATTTTCCATATATGTGTACCAAAGCATTTTCTCAAACTACTCACTTCCTTGCTGCTATCAAAGCATAATAGTAAGCAATAATACCATAGAGAAGGCATTCCATCACCATCAGACCCCATTTCTTTGAGGCATTTTTTTGTAATGGCATTCCATCACCATGAGACCCCATTTCTTTGAGGCATTTTTTCAAACAGTTCACTGCCTTCTCTATGCCACCATAGTTATCATACATGCCCTATGAAAGCATTTGATCAAATGGTTCACCAGATTGTTGCTATGGTTAAAATCCTAAAAACACATCCTTTCAAACAACATATGGATAGGGAAAATATTAAGCATGATAATCAGAAATATATAGTTTAATAAGTACTAAAATTTTTGTTCATTATCTCATACATAATAAGTCATGACATGGATCACTATTGTGGTTTTTATGATTAAATAATTTTTTGTTTTATTTTCAGATGTTGCAAGCTGGAACACCTCTAAATGTGACGAGGGCAATGGAGATCGGTGTTTCATTTGCTATACAATCCTTGATGGCTCTGACAAGGGAGGTATGAGGTAAATTAGTAAATTTCAATTTACATTCGTTGTTATAGATGTTAGTTAGTGAAAAATCAAACCATTATTGATTCATAGTTTAATTTCTATTTGGATGGTTTATATAGGGCTTGCGCACACCTCAACATGGGCGTGCAAATATTTCCCTTGTGGAGAGTGATCATGAGATGGTGGTAAGTGATTATTTTGTTAAATATATCATATTTTATAATGTAATTTCTATATATTAATGTCTTTACTTCTTATTGTAACAGTAACAACTTCACCATGAACTAAACACTAGGAGGAGTAGCAAGAGCACTCCTTGAGTGCAACACAAATGAGTGACAGACCTATCACCATCTGATCGACAAGCAAAGGGAAAGAATTTATTTCCAGAGCATGGAGAGCAATGACTTTTGATTCCAGAGCCCTTTGTGGTATGCCTACATGGAATTTTTGTACATATTTTGTATTGGATATATTTGACATTCTATGCCTATATGCCATTCACGTAAGCCTATATGGCTGTTTTGTACCTATATTTCATACTTATATCGACATATATTGATGTATGCCTACATTTCAATTTAGTTAATACAAATATTTTATATCGATGGTGTCCATATTTTTATTCTAAATTGATTGTTCAATAGATATGAGTTATGTGTATTCAAGTGTATACTTTACAACTTACGTGTAAACTTTGTGACTTACGTGTGTTCCAATGTATACTTTATGACTTATGTGTTTTTTAGATGTATACCTTGTATTCATGCATATACTTTGTATTAATTTGTGTATACTATGTATTCATGTGCATACTTCAAGGTTTACATGTTTTTGAGTACTTGTGCTTCCCTTATTCACATGTACATGCTTGACTTATTCACATGTATACTTATTAATTAGTTAGCCCTAGCATTGATCATTGTTTTCCTTCATGGTTTGTCTTGAATATTAATTGATTGATGCTAAACAACTTTATCTAAAAGAAAAAAACACGTTTTCAGTTGGTATTCCATGAAATGGTTCATAAAAAGATTTTAATATATTTAATCTTTTGATTGGAACAACTCAATTTAAGCAAAGGATACATAATCTTCACAACACTTACAAAACATAATATTCAGAGTAGATGAAGTAGTTAACTTCTTGACACATTATCATACAAACATTTATCTTTAGTAGTCTTTAAACATTTTCAAAGCATAATCCTAATAGCACAAAATGAATTGTTTTGTTCTTGATGCATCACCATATAAACACGTCGAAAGATTTATATGTCAACCTTTTGCAATATTATTTCTTGTATACAAAATGGACTCAATGCTATCCTAGACTCCTGAATAGGTCTATTTAATAAAGCAACACGCTCTTAATCACTCTTCCAATCACAAAACACCATTGGGAAGCATTTACCAGTCTGCAAATCCAAAAAATACATAATTTTTCGGGTGTGATTGGCCCTCTAACCCCACTATCCTCTAAACCCTCACTTTTCTCAAATTTCACTAGGGTTTATTGAAAATCCCATATCTAGACATCATACAACCTCAAAACCTTTTCCAACACTCTTCATTCTACCTACACAAATTTAATTGACCACAAAATTATGCTACCCCTTTACTTTATCCACTTTTACTCCCTCAAACCTCTCTTTTCCATTCAAAACCCCTCTATTCCCAATAAGGGCATCATGCCATAACATACTTTTGACCTCCCTTGTCCTTCTAGACCATTTGAACACATCAAACTCCACAACCTCATCCTATTTAAAACCTATTCTAACTTATTCTCAAGCAATTTCTTCTTTTCGCCTCATCTAGCCTTTCTTTTAAGGCCTAACTTCTAAATTTTGAACAAGCACAAAATTAGTAATCTCTTCCAATGCCTTTACCAATGCTATTTTCTTATTCATACTTACATAATTGACTCAAATGACCCCAAACTAACTCAAAACTAAAAGAAAGATTACAAAATGGCCTATCATGGCCTTATTTGACATTATAATGACTAAAACCACTAAACTAGACCTTCTTCATCAAATGAAGGAACAAGTTGCTCTGTACCAATGATCATATTCTTTTTATGTGGAGTACTTGGACCTCTCAACCATCGTGTGTATGTTTCTCTTTTCCATTGTTTTGCATGCCATCATAAGGGATCAAGTTGGTTGAACATAGCACGAAGCAATTTCGCATGTTTGGGTGAAAAAGAGGACCATGTCTAATGTAAACCTACCTATTGAGATGTGTTGGAGTAATTTTTTTAGTCACATGAATTGCAAAAAAAAAGTTGCACTACTTTTCAACTTTACACTACTTCCATTTGACACTTTTTTCATCAAGTGAAAATTGGACGCCATAGGAAAATGACTCCGAGATAAGAAAAATAGAGAGAGGTTATTGTAGAGGGGCCCAACACAATCCCATAGGCTTAGATGGAGAGTTCGTAAGTGTCACGATTTCTGAGTAATAGCCCATTAAAGTTTGCTTCCCTTTTGCACTTTAGACCCTTAAGGGATTGATCCATTTGAATGTAGCTCAGAGTGATTCTGCATGTTTGGGTGTGAAAGAAGACAATGCCTAGCGTAAAAATACCTATTTGGATGTGTTGTAACAACCTGTTTGGTAATGTGAGTTGAAAAATGAATGTTGCCCCACTTTGCAACTTTGAACTGCTTATATTTGACACTTTTTCCATCAAGTGAAAATATGTTGCCATGGAGAAACCACTCCGAGATAGAAAAAATAGAGAGAGGTTTTTGTAGAGGGGCCCAATGCGATCCTGTAGGATTAGACAAGAAGTTTCTAAGCATCATGATATCCGAGTAACAACATGTTGAAGTTTGCAACCATTTTTCACTTTGGACTCTTAAGGGATCGATCCAGCTGAACGTAGCTCAGAGCAATTCTGCGTGTTTGGGTGTGAAAGAGGACCATGCCTAGTGTAAAACTACCTATTTAGACGCGTTGGAACAATTTTTTTGGTCACATGAGTTGCAGAATAAAAGTTACACCACTTTGCAACTTTGCACTGCTTGCACTTAACACTTTTTCTATCAAGTGAAAATCCACCGCCACAAGAAAACCACTTTGAGATAACAAAAAATGAGAGATGTTTTCGTAGAGGGGCCCAATGCAATCTTGGAGGATCAGATGAGAAGTTTCAAAGTGTCATGGTATCTGAGTAACATCATGCTAAAATTTGCAGTCATTTTGCACTTTAGACTCTAAAGGGATCGATTTGGTTGAATGTAGCTCAGAGCAATTCCACATGTTTGGGTGCAAAAGAGGACCATTCCTAGCATAACCATACCTATTCAAACACATTGGAATAGTCTGTTTGGTCACACGAGTTGTAGAACGAAAGTTGCACCACTTTACAACTTTGCACTACTTGCATTTGACACTTTTTCAATCAAGTGAAAATCCATTGCCATGGGAAAACCACTCCGAGAAATCCAAAATCGAGAGTGGTTTTGTAGAGGGGCCCAATATGATCCTATAGGATTAGATGAGAAGTTTCTAAGTATCATGGTATCTAAGTAACAACATGCTGAAGTTTGCAACTATTTTGCACTTTGGACTCTTAAGTGATCAATCCAATTGAATGTAGCTCGAAGTGATTCTGCGTGTTTGAGTGTGAAAGAGGACCATGCCTAGCGTAAAAATACCTCTTCAGGTGCATTGCAACATATTGTTTGGTAACATGAGTTGTAGAACAAAATTTGTACCACTTTGCAACATTAAATTGCTTGCATTTGACACATTTTCCATCAAGTGAAAATCCGTTGCCATGGGAAAACCACTCTGAGATAGCAAAAAATGAAAGAGGTTTTTGTAGAGTAGCCCAACAAAATATTATAGGATTAGATGAGAAGTTTCTAAGCATCATGGTATCCGAGTAACAACATGCTAAAGTTTGTAACTATTTTGTACTTTGGACTCTTAAGGGCTCGATATGGTTGAATGTAGCTTAGAGTGATTTCGCATGTTTTGGTGCAAAAGAGGACCATGCCTAGTGTAAAAATACCTATTTGGATGTGTTGAAATAGTTTTTTTGGTCACATGAGTTTCAAAACGAAAGTTGCACCACTTTACACTAATTGCATTTGACACTTTTTCCATCAAGTGAAAATTTTCCACCATGGGAAAACCACTCTGAGATAGCAAAAAATAGGAAAGGTTTTTGTAGAGGGGGCCAACATGATCCTATAGGATCAGATGAGAATTTTCTAAGCATCATAGTATCTGAGTAACAACATGCTAAAGTTTGCAACCATTTTGCACTTTGGGCTCTTGAGGGATTGATCTGGTTGAACGTAACTTGAAGAAATTCTGTGTGTTTGGGTGCGAAAGAGGACCATTCCTAGTGTAAAAATACCTATTCAGATGTGTTGGAATAGTTTTTTTGGTCACAAATATTGTAGAACAAAAGTTGCACCAGTTTGCAACTTTGCATTGCTTGCATTTGATACTTTCTCTATCAAGTGAAGATCTGCTGCCACGAGAAAAACACTCTGAGATAGCCAAAACCGAGAGAGGTTTTTGTATAGAGGCCCAATGTGACTCTGTAGGATCAAATAAGAATTTTCTAAGCATCACAGTATCCAAGTAATATCATGTTAAAGTTTTCATCCATTTTTCTCTTTGGACTCTTAAGGGATCTATCTGGTTGAATGTAGCTTGGAGCAATTCCATGTGTTTCAGTGTGAAAGAGGACCATGCCTATTGTAAACATACCTATTTATATGCATTGGAATAGTTTGTTTGGTCACACAAGTTGCAGAATGAAAGTTGCACCACTTTGCAACTTTGCACTACTTGCATTTGACACTTTTGCCATGAAGTGAAAATCCTCCGCCACGGGAAAACCACTCTGAGTTAGAAAAAATTGAAAGAGGTTTTTGTAGAGGGGACCAACACAATTCTATAGTATTAGACAAGAAGTTTCTAAGCATCACTGTATTTGAGTAACAACATGCTGAAGTTTACAACCATTTTTCACTTTGGACTCTTAAGGGATTGATCTGGTTGAATGTAGCTCAGAGCGATTCCACATGTTTGAGTGTGAAATAAGACCATTCCTAGCATAAAAATACCTCTTTGGAATGTTGGAACAGTCTGTTTGTCACATGAATTGTAGAACGAAAGTTGCACCACTTTGCAACTTTGCACTTGCTGCATTTAACACTTTTTCCATCATGTGAAAATACATCGCCACAGGAAAACCGCTCCGAGATAGCCAAAACCGATAGATTTTTTTGTAGAATGTCCCAACGCGATCTTGTAGGATTAGACAAGAAGTTTCTAAGTATCACGGTATCTGAGTAACAACATGCTGAAGTTTGCAGCCATTTTGCACTTTGGACTTTTAAGGTATTGATCTGGTTGAATGGAGCTTAGAATGATTCCAATTGTTTGGGTGAAAAAGAGGACTATGTCTAGCATAAAAATACTTATTCACACACATTGGAATAGTCTATTTGGCCACATGAGTTGCAAAACAAAAGTTGCACCACTTTGCAATTTTGCATTGCTTGCATTTGACACTGTTTCCATCAAGTGAAAATCTGTCGCCATGGGAAAACCACTCCGAGATAGAAAAAAACCAAGAGAGGTTTTTGTAGAGGGTACCAATGTGATCTTATAGGCTTAGACATATATTTTGTAAGTTCCATGGTTTCCAAGTAATACATGTTAAATATTTCTTCCCTTTTTGCACTTTGGTCATTTTTGATGCACATTTTCCATGATAGTCACTATTAATTTTGAAGTATGTGTTGTATCTCAATAATGGCTATCTAGATCAGTCATTTTTTTGTGAAGTCATTTGAGAAGTTTGTGAGAAAAATATTGATGGGTGTTTTAGCACTTTCTCAACACAGGCAGTGCATAGGCTTACTACCTCTCTTGAAAGGTAGAAATTCACAAGCAAGTTACCAATCACTACCCCAAGGTCTCTTGGGTGTCAGGTCATGACATGCATGAAATTTATCAGTTGATTTTTGATGTTATTTTGTTGGTAATCACAGGGAAAACTTACATAATTTGGCTGGAGATGAAGTGGATCTTGAAAATGAAGTTCCTAAGATGGGAAGTGGATGTGCAATTTGTTGCAGGTTCGAACAACAATATGAAACTTCAATGTTATCTTAAGGTTTACCTTTATAATGTGAAATGAACCTTAGCACATGTTACTTCTTAAAAAAAAGGAAAAGGTAGGGAAGAGAAGAGGTTCTTGGATTTAAAACTAACTATGAATAGTGATCATGGAGGGTTCTATTGTGGACAGTTTCCTTCAAACAAAATTTCACTTAACCAAAAAACTCACAGTATCAAGAAATTTATGCTATCTTCTAGGGATTGCAAATGTTCTACCATTCATTCACCATAAACATGCATGAATAAAAGATAAAAGTTTCGAGTAGCTTTCAATTTAAGTCCAGACTAACTTTACACAACTATCTACCATTAGTAAACAACAAAAAGTATGGACAACAAAGGCATCAACACAACAGAAATCTTCATAACCATTTAACAACATTAACTAATATATCAAAGCAATCTAAAACCAACTGAAACAACAAAGTAAATCTAACTAAGTTAACTAAATATGGGAAATAAATCATGAAACATGCAAAGAAACTCAAGAATCCGCCAAAGTCAATGAATTTCTATTAAAAATTTTGTATCCTGTCTTTAGAACAACTCAGCTTTCTCTTGAAAATGAGAGGAAACCCCATATTTATATTTTTTAAAACAAAAAATGAATGGCCAAGATTGATTTCACTATGTGGCTAAGGTTCACTACAAACTAGGGTTTCACCTACACCCAAATATATTACAATTTAAAATACAACTCCTGTCTTTTTTCGTATTTTGTCCTCTAGTGGCAACACTGTAGCATTTTTTCTTCTACTTGATTTCCTTTGTTGTAGCTACTCTATGAGGAACTTGTCATCAATTATTAGCTTTCATTCTGGTTTCTTCAAGGCACCATATTCTATAAACTTATTGGTTAGCGTCCAAAGTTTCTCAATCTCCATTATGTTGGATTGGAGCACTTGGTAGCTCCATTGTTTAGATCATCCTGTAAGTGTATACCAATCTTCATCACACTTGGTCGTATTATCTCTGACTTGCTCAGATTGGGTGAAGGCCCGAGAAACAAAATTCATAAAATCCATGGTGAGCTATCCCAACCTTCCATCTTCCATCTTTTTTCTAAAATAAGGCTTCACCTTTTCGGGGTCGATCTCAATAATGAGAAGATCATAGCCTATCATCAATTTCAAATACTCAATACAATTGGCCCTAATTTCTTTGGCCCAATCAATGTCTAGCTTCACCTTGTAGAGGACCTACTCTAGCACCTCTTTGCTGTGGTCTAAATTTATCTTCCATGTTTCAACCAGCCAATGATCATTCTTTGCGAATGCAAGGTCTTCTTTCCATGTTTTGTGAGGCATCTTGAGGATGGACTCAATATTGGGGTAGGTGGATTCATATATTCCTAGGAAGTCAATGCATAACTTCCTCATGCCCTCAATGGTTTTCTAGACCTGTAAGAATTTATTTATTGTTCTAATAGCATGATTGATGCCCATGTTTCTAGCATACAGGACTTGTTGGAACCAATCTTCTGTAGTCTTAGTCTAGTTTTTCCTCTTTTCAAGCTTGTTGATTTTTTCTTTGGATAGTAGATGAGGTTGAGCCAAGGATGTTGTAAGAAGATCTTGTATTGATGACCATTGTTGAATGTAGGTCGTCAAATCAGCCAATTGTGCCTTGATTTCTTCCTTGGCGATCTTGTCCATTTTCATTAGATGCACCACTATAGCAACAAACTCTTGAAGGTGATCTATTTTATGGTCTCTTAATGTTGTCCCCAAGTCAATGGTGGAAACATTTTAGCTTATTCCTTCTCCCACCACCAGTGTGGCTACCTATATAGTCCTAGATTCAGAAGTGTCCATGGTTAGCTTGGATCTAACTTTGGGCTTCTTCCCTTGTTTGGTGTTGATCTGAGCTTGGGCCAGGATGGCCTCTAATCTTCCTCTCAGATCCCTTAGAGTAGGAAATTTTTTCTCCAGTTGCTTTTCCATCCATTCGGGCATCTGAGGCTTTTCCTTAGGTGATTCATGATCACCCTCTTCTTTATCGTTCATGATTTCAATCTCTTTATCCTTGGGAGCTTCTTTCTTCGTCCTTGTATCTTCTTCTTCGTTAGAGTCCTAGATGAACACTATGAATTTGATGGGGGTCTTAGTGGGAATGCATTCCTTGGTGTTGTCTTCCCCTTTAGTATCCTTTTCTTCTTCCTCACACCCATGTTCTTCAGGCTGCTCTATTTCTAGACTCTTATGGGTTTCAACCTCTTCTTCAGGCTTGTCTTCTTCTTTACTCTCCCCCTCCTCACATTGATGTGGCACATCTTCCTCTTTCTTTTCTTGTTCTTCTTGTTCTAGTGAGAGGGGAATTTCTTCATCTATCTTAGAGCTTTCTTCCTGTTCCCTAGTTGGAAGTTCATCATTGTCTTCCATTTTATCACTAGACTCATTTTCTTCCTTAGAGGGTGGCTTTTCTATTTCCTCTCCTCCATCGTTCAATTTCTGTGCCAACTCTTCTTCGAGATCTACATCAAAGGTTTGTATGATGTATCTAGTGCCAACATCTTCTTCTTTGTCACTCTTGGAGGACTCTATTTCCTCTCCTTCATAGGCTACCTTGTTAATATGTAAATGCTGGTGCTCTGGGTGTTCATGGTAGTCATCCGCTTCCTCCTCCAATGCCCACGTTGCTTCCTTTCCCTGCCTTTCCAACTGCTAAGATATTTGCATCGTGGCTTTCATCTCCAGTGGTTCAGTTGGAGGCTTTGAGATAGGAGCATTGGCAAGAACCTATGCCAGGGTAGCCTTGATGGTTGGATTCATTAATACTTCAAAAATATTGTATGGGTCATTATGCATATGTTGTGAAAATTCCTCTAGAAGTGAGAGTGTTGGTATTGGCATCTTTTCTGTTGCTAGTGAAAGAGACATGGTCAGAGACATGGAAGTAGAAGAAAGTGGAGAGGTGGTGGTGAAAGAAGAATCAATCATTACGATTGGTCTAGTAGGTGAAGAAGAGGCAAGGTGGACTGAGATGTCCACCCAAGGTGGGGAAGTAGCAACCATGGCCTAAGAAGTAGGCAGAGGGTCAATAGTAGTGGATGTGGTAGGTGGGGACCTTGGTTGCTCATCATCCATTTTCTCTCCTTCATGGAGTGGATCTTCTTGAATAACTGGAATCTCAGTGACACTGCCCAATTTCTTATGTTTCTTGGAAGGTTCACCTTTTGAGGCCTTTCTTGCATATACCTTTGGATTGGGCTACTACTCATCAATTTGTTTTCTTTTCCTTGACCGAGTGAGTGGAGAGGATTTCAAATTTTCTCCTATTGAGATAGTAGCTGCCCTGCCATCTATTCCACTTGGCTCACTTTCAAGCCCCTCATAGGTCAAAGCAACCAGTTTTTGCTTCAATCAGGCAACTTTTCCATCAACTCATTCTTTTGTTTAGGCCTTGATGGGTTTAGTCAGGATAGCGATGTTGTCAACCTCTTATTCATCCTAGTCAATTAGTGGTAGTGGCAGATTAGCAACTGCACCATATTGTGGGTAGGTAACTATGCTCTCATCCTCCTCTATTTGGTCAGGCACTAGGAACAGGTTTACCCTCTTTACAAAGTATGTGATCATCCGCATATAGTGCCTCATCCACACCTCATTATTATATTTACAATTAGCCTATAAATCCTCTACTCCATGCAGATGGGCATAATTAGGTCTAAGCATCTTTCAAATATGGCCATAGGGATCCATTTGTGGCTAGCCAGTGTGGAGTCTCAAATGCTACTCTGCCAACTGCTTCCGTGAATTGTGGGTACATTACAAGGCATGGAGCTCGTACATCCCTTGGCCGCAGGATAGGGGATAAGGAATCCCTGCCAGATGTTTGCTGCTCAAGAGGGTGTGCACATGTCACAACTACCAAGAGAACTCCAACAGTATTATCCAGTCATTTGGATACTGAGGTAGCTTGTTCAATCTTTCTGAGAAGCCTTCTACACGAATGTATGTAAACTTTGGATATTGGATGAACATAAAGGCATACTACTTCAGGAAAGCATTGAGCAATCTAATGATATGACATATGAAAGTGTCATTGACCCTGTAGTAATCTTTCTTAAAATTCCTGAATTGTAGCTGAGGATACTTGTCATAGACTTTTAGCTTCTTGCTAGGTTCTTCATCTGGAGCTCTGAACAAGCCACTATATTGCCTCTGTTCGGCCAATGAATAGAACAAGTAGGGCTTCATGTAGAATTTGAAGGTCTTTTTTGACATCCATGAATTTCTCATGAAAGCAATTACTAATTATCCCACCCTAATAAAATGAGGTATCCTCTCCACGGAGAATCTCTTCAACAAAGTAATCCATCCATTCTTGGATGTAAGCAGCAGTAGGAAGGCCCATTACTCTACTTAATAATGTTACTAAATCATGGTAATCTTCATAAAAATCATAGCAGAAGAGCTTCTAGGGAACTTTTGCAGCGCTACCCCTGTTCTCCTTTAGCCAATATTGATTTATGAGTTTCTTGCAGTTAAGGGGATCTTTGTCCGACATTGGATTGCAATATTTTATAGCTGGTAGTTCCATCTCCTCAAAGGTAGGGATGTGAAAAGTCCGTGTTATTGCTTTGGTGAAAATATCAGCTAATATATTCTTGTCCATGTCCACTATTGTTCGGGTCTCTATTTGGTATGCCTCCTTACAAGCCATTAATAGCTCAGGAGCGATAAGAGTAGGAGGGAAGTATACAACCTTGGCTATTCCACTACCTCTGATTAATCTTGCATTCTCTGTTTTAGGACTGATCTTGACCCTTTGCATGAATTCATCGATATCCAAGTGTGCTATGTTTGTGTCAGAGATCTCCTTCCAATCTGTGGTGATTTTGGATCTTAAGGGTTCCCCTTGGAATTGATACTTCATCTGGTCTTTGTCTTCTTGTCTGTGGGGTGTCTTTCCTATCTTCTTTCCTTTTTCCTTCTCTACAGTTGCCACCAAGTGTCCTACACCTAATTCCATATATTTTGCAGACAAAGGAGAGGTGAGTAAAATCAAGCATGAAAGCATGAAACGCTAACCAAATCCCTACAAATGGAGTTATATTGGACAATTAAGTATTCAAGAAATCTAAGATTTAATCCAAGTTGTTGTTAGTAGTTTGTAGGAGGGAGTTTGGATGGTCTGGGCCCCAAGGGTTGGACTTCTCTGGTAGGATGGAATTTTTGAAGGGAAAACAAGGTAGGGCAACTTGCAAGGTTCCACCTAGCCTAGGACTTGGTCAAATTGTGGTGGCCAATGTGGGGAGCAGGCCACTTTGGCATATGGGTTGAAGTTCATTTGGCGATTAGGAGCCATTTGGATCATGTTTGAGGCCATCGGAAATAGGGAGGAGCTTGGTCGTCTGGGTTTTCCATTTGAAAGGGCCTTGGTGAGATAGCATCCTGGGGGTGGAGTTTCGATGGGTGGGGCCCGCAACTCTGGAGGATGGTTAGCATAACTCATGGGTGTTTGGTAACTTTGGGTCAGAGTAGGTGGAAAGCCTTTGGGTGATTATTGTTTGGAAATGGTGGAAAAAGCATAGAAGTACGCTAGAAGCCACCCTAGGAATCATACCCAACCAAAGACTTGGCCTCTATGTTTTTTCCTTAAAATTCATTGGCCAAGGAGAGATCGGGCCCGAAGACTAGGAGGACAAATGCAATTCACTTTATGGGAATGGCTGGGACGAGATAGAGTCCTGACAATGGAAGTCTGATAGAAAAGACCCACCAAAGGTTGGGGCACTTGATTTTCATCATTTCATTCATGCATCTATGGGATGATCAGGGCCCATAGGATGGAAGGAAGCCATCAGAAAGCTGTACAAAACAGTAATGCTATCGCGGTGGCCCATGGATAGAAGTTCTCGAACCGGAACCTAGAGGGAATTTAAGGTGTGGTGGTTTCATCCTTGATGTCGCATGGCAAATAGATGAGTGGAGCCCGAAAGTCGGATGGATGGGCTCAAAGTGCCATCTAAAATGGCGGTTCATGAGTTGCACCCTAGAGATAGATTTTTGCAAAGGCGGGCATAAGAAGCATGGATGGAGTCAGTTTGGCTTGCGAGTTTTCACCAAGTTTGAATGACGGGGAGGTGAGGGTGTTCTACGATGGTAGACCTAAAAGAGCTCTTCATTGTATTTAAGTTTTCTTTAGTTTTCAAGTCTTGATGATGTCAAGGAGGATTCCTGGACCCATAGAGCATTAACGATCTAGCCAAAGAATGGTGCTGGGGGGACAAATTTTCATGCTTATTTATCAAGTGATTTGGAATGGTTTCTAAAGTTTGTAGAACATGGGTTTTGGGCCCGACATCCTTTTTAACCTAGTTTACGTGTTTCTCTCCTTTCCATTCATTCATTTTACCCAAATCAAGGAAAAACATAACATAAGGTGTGGGCGGGGAACTAACCTCAGAAACTTGATGAATGTGAGTGACCCAACTAGCAACAATAACTTGGAAAACAGTGATTGAAGGGTTCGAGAGCAATGGTAGATACAATAGCTAGCTATCGATCTTTGCAACTCTCTCTGATGAATTGAAAAAGTGACAATGATGGGTTGATCCTAGCTATTTATAGTCATTCCTTCATTAAATGCCCCTCATTAAATGCATTTATGGTGGCAATAAGGTTGTTCTATTGAAATTTAAAACCAACTGCGGGAGGGGCGGAGTCCAACAGATGGAACACCATTGGCTGGTGGACGTTGGAGAGCTTGACAAGAATCTGGTGGCACTAAAGAGACCAAGCCTCGACAGGTAGAATTCTTCTGAAAGATGACCATTATAATTGGTGGAAAGGAAACAGAGGTCTGGGAGGAGTATCCCGTTGGGGTGGGCTTGATGGGTCTCAAATATGTTCTAGACTTAGTCATTAAAAACAAGGGGAAATGACTCAAAGTAACAGGTCTCGGGTTGTGGAAGGACATGGTCCTCCGATTGTTTGAGACAACAAATGCAACAAGGAAATCCACCAAGGGAAACCTGAGAGGGTGGACCCGCCTGTCCCCAAGGATGCCAACAGAGGAAAACTCTCCACAAAGGCATATGACTTAGAAAATTTGAGGGGTTGAAACATGGTCAACTTGAGATGACATTTTTGAGGTTCATTGACCATTTGAACACCAAAAAGGGGACACACAAAATGAGACAATGACAAAAATGACCTGAAAAGGTGAAGGAATGAGAGGGTCCCCATTCCAAATAGGGCATGTGTGCAGAGGGAACAACAAATGGCAACTCTGTTGGAGAACACTCTCGAGCGTTCTAAGGATAATTATTCATTTAGAACCCAGCATCTCTAGTTTCACAAACCAAGGGCCAAATTCCAAAAGTGAACTAGGATAATGGGGTCCTTAGTTGAGTCAACCTACAAAACATCTTAGAAGTGTGTGTATATAGTGAATTAATTCCTTCCCTGAGAAACTATGAAAGACAACAACTAATCAAACCGAACAAGCTACATGAATCATCTAACACCTAAAGTAACCTAGACATTGCCTCGCTGCCAGTCAAGCGTACATAGCCCCGATGGAGTTGTCACTATGGTCCCACAAATATTTCTCTACTACCAACTAGGCATCCATAGCCATGGTAGAGTTATCCGCACACCCATACAGTTGCTTAATTTTAGAAATTTCTTCCTTTTCTTTCTTTAGATATTTCTTTTATCGCTTATCCTTTTTTCTCAACCATGTAAACACTGAAGCCTACAATGGGTTTGAGAACCATAGTGGTCACTGGAGTGGACTTAAAAAATTATGCTCACCAAGTCATCATAACAACTACTGTACAACCCTTCGTGAGTAATTAATATGTGTTTTGTGTTGAATCTGAGATGAATGTTAAAGATTCAACAAAGGGTTGAGTTCTAAGGAAAAGTTCAAATAGGGAAGTCATTTTGAGGTTGCTACCAGGGACCAATAATTGAGAGTAAATATTTAGCTAGAGAAGAATAAGGGTGGATAGAAAAGTTAACCATTCATTGAATGAACATGAACACTATAGTAGTAATGAAGAACACCCTCGTCAAAATAAAACAATCGCAAGGTGAGTAAAACGAAGCGACGCAAAACAATGAAATGAAAGCAAACCAAAATCAACCTACCCTAAGCTATATACAAGTATTTATAGGGATAGCTCTACAAGAGCTCAGACTTGGAAGTAGTGCTTTAAATGTTGCCCACTGAGAGGAAATTGGATGTCCTCACTAGTTAGGCTTTTCAAACGGAAAGCACTGTCTCCCAGGATTTTAGCTATTTGAAAGGGGCCAAGCCAAAGCTTGTCGAATTTGTTATGTCCCCCTTTCTTTTCATGTGCCTTGTCCCAGCATAGGACTAAATCTACAATTCTAAATGCTTTGATTTGGCTCCATGATCGAACCATCTCTTAATTACGCCCTAATGTTTGGAATTTTTTCTATTGCACTATCATGCACTTCTTCGAAGTGCAACAACTCAGCTAGGCAGACTTCTCTACGATCTCCTCCTTCGTAAAAGTCATTGATAAATTGGAGGGTGGGAATCTTCAAGTGGATTGGAAATATTGGCTATAGGCCGTAAATAAGATGGAATAGGGAATCACTAAGGGTAGCCTTGTGAGAGGTGTGATCTTCCCAAAGGGTGAAACGAAGCTGGGTGTGCCAGTCCTTGAGATTCCTATCGAGCAGTTTCTTAATCAAGGTGATCAGATTCTTGTTTTTGGATTCTGCTAGGCCATTACCCTAGGGATAGTAGTTAGATGAGAACTTGAGGGAAATTTCATAATCAAAAGCCATTGTCACACACTAATGCATGAGGACAACCAAACCAATTAAAAATAAAGCTCTCAAGGAAATTTCTAACTACCTCTGTTGTGTATTTCCTACATGCAATTGCTTTTGTCCATCTAGTAAAATAATCAGATGCAGTTATAATGTACTTGTGTCATGCAGATGATGGTGGGCCTACTAGACCAATGAAGTCGAGAACCCATTGTGCAAATGGCCTCACCTCCAAAACAGGTTGCAATGGGAGAACAATGTTCTTTTCCCTGGTAGCAGTTGTCTTAAATATATGGAACGTGTGAACATGATTATGAGCATCCTTGAAGAATGTTGGCCAATAGTATCCTACTCTTAATATTTGATGTGTGGTAGAAGGACCAGATCCGTGACCAGTGTCAAACTTGTCATGAAACTCCTTTAAGACTATATTTTCTTCTTCTTTTCCAAGGCATCTCGGATAGATACCTTCATGATTCTTCTTATATAAAATAGATCTTTGCAGCATGAAGCTACTACCCTTCATCCTAAGGTTGCACTTTTTAACTTCTTGCAAGTGGGGTGGGTACTTTTCATTCAACAAGTAGTAGACTATGTCATCATACCACTCCCTTGGGGAAACATCTTCAAGTTGGTACTGCTGCACTGTAAGTTCAGGTCTTGCATCAGTTGCAGCCTCAAATATCATTTGGGTGAGTGCTTGTCCTCTGACCAACTTCATGGGATGGATTTCCATGTCATATTCCTATAGCAGTGTAACCCACTTTTCTCATCGTTCACCCAACTTATTTTGCATAAGCAACATCTTCACGACAGGGTTAGGAACTATGGAAAACACCTTATTGCGTAAGATGTAATTCTTGAACTTCTTCACTCCTCTAACAAGGGCATAAACTTGTTTTTCCACATTATGATACCACAACTCAATGTCTTTCAAGGGAGCACTCATGAAGGAAATTGGGTTCTCATTCCCTTCATTGTCCTTCTACGTCAAAATGTTGGCACATGAGTGGTCTGAAGTGAACGAATAAATGAAGAAAGGCTTCAAATAATCTAGACTAGCTATTCATGGTTCCTTGTCAATTGCTTGTTTAATTTCTTTAAAGGCCTGTGTTGCTTTGGGAGTCCACTCAATCTTGGAATCTTGCTTCAATATGGTGTTGAGTGGCTTGAAAATTTCAGCAAAGCCCATAATAAACTTTCGCACGAAGTTGATCTTTTTGAAGAAAGACTTGAGCTCTTTCTTGCTTCTTAGCAGCTAAATTTTCAATAAGGACTAGATGCACTCTGGGTCAATGGAGGTGCCTCATTCTGAGATAACATGCCCAAGAAATTTCCCTTCAGTGTCTCTGAAGATACACATTTTAGGATTGAGGGAAACTCCAAACTCCTGACACCTCTAAAAGACTTTACATAAACTAGAGACATGGTCACTCCATTTCTTTGAAAACACATCCAAATCATCCATGTAGATGATTATGCACTTCCCAATTATATTTTTGAAGGCTATTTCCATGACATGTTGAAAATTTGTGTCGACATTGATGAGTCCAAACGACATGCGTCTGTAAGCAAAGGTCCCCCACTTAGTGGCAAATGTTGTTTTATGGCGGTCTTCATATTGCACCATCACTTGATTGTATCCAGAATATCCATCAAGGAAAGACATCATTTGTGAACCATTAATGATCTGTAGTACTTCGTCTAGTGATGGCACTAGGTAGTTGTCCTTGTCTGAGGCTCTATTCAGATTGTGAAAGTCCATGCACAATCTCATTTCTTTTTTCTTTTTCCTAACCAAGACCAAGTTGGCCACCCATGTAGAGTGCCTGACTGGAAAGATAATCCTCACTAAAAGTAATTTATGCACTTCTTTGTAGATGATCGGTTCTAGCAAGACAATTATAGGGCATTATCTTTTGTGGAATGGCCACACATCTAGCTTGAGAGGGATGGTATGTGTTATAATGGAGGTTTCGTAAGTTTTCAAATCTTCATAGCTCCATGCCACCACATCATGATAATTTTGAAGAGTATCAACATTCCCTTTCTCTTCTTTTGTAGTACACACCTTGCTAATATTTTTTTTTTTGATTTCCTCATTTGTTCCGAGGTTGTCGACATCGCATTGATTGCTAATGGACTCCTTTTTTGCTTACTATTCTTGGTATGTAATATAATCTAAATCAAATATATGCTCTAGCTGAACCATACCTCTAGGAATTGTGTTGGTCTTGAGGTTAATGACTCCTATATCTAATTCAACTTCTTCTGGATTAGATTCATCTATTATTTGCATGGTGAACACATCAGAGCTCGTGATAAATTCAAGGATATGCTTGTTGTCATTAAATACTTGGAAGTGAGTGACATTATCTAGGATAGATAAAGTGGATGTCAACTCAACTATGAATAATTTGAGATGAGATAGGGATAGGGGTTGTAGCGTGTTGGATGCTTGAGCCAATGCTTCAACTATTCAGTTCTAGGAGTGTGGGATCCACTGAATATTAAAAGCCTCTAAATCCTCTAAAAGATCCCACACTCTATGCCTATAGTTGGCTATTCTTCTATTGTGACATGAATACAACTTTCTAACTTGCTTGACTATCAACTCGGAATCACCAAAAACTTGCAGCATCTTGACATTCTTTCTCAAAGCCATAAGAAGACCATGAACTAGAGCTTCATACTCAGCTACATTATTGGTACAGTAGAACTGCAGCCTATGGGAAATAAGATAGGTCTTACCTATTGGGTTGATAACTTCAAACTTGGTGCTAACTCCCTGTTTTTATTTGGATCTATCAAAGTGAAGCGTCCAAAACTTGGAAGGCTCCTTGATACCAGGTCCAATGATGTCTCCATTTCCTTCTGGCTTAGTGTCTATTTCCACAAACTTTGGAGGAAGTGTTGATATGATGTGCTTGATGACATGATATTCTGTTATCATCTCCTTCGGTATTTCCTTTTGAGGAGCAACTGATTCTTGGACCCGTTCTACTACTGTTTTGCATAGACAACACTTGAACTCGGAGTGGGAAACATTGTGAACTCTGCACCAATTTGGCAGCAAGAGCTCTTGGAAATTCATTTGGGCACCAAGGCTGAGTTGGTCTTGTACACACTTTTTCATGAAATCTTGGTAACTGTCCAGTAGTACCAATTGAATATCTTCATAAGGCTCATCATCTGATTCCACTAGCATTTTTTTACTTTGAGGTGTCTAGGCCAGGTTGGCTAGGGAATTGCATTGCACAAAGAGCACTTTGGTAGCCATTTCTTCTTCTTGAGGCTCCAGTTCTTCTTGACAGATGAAGGGGCAATAATTTCCCAACTCTATCTCAACAAACAATACCTTGTTGGTTTTGTTGTACTCTATGATCATGTACTTCATATGGAGCTCACGGTCTATACAGATCTAATTTGGCAGTCCCCTCCAGGGTAGCCATATGTGAGAATGATCTATTGTAGCATATCCATTCAACATTTGGGTGAAGTCTCATCCAAGGATAAGCCCATAGGTTTTGGGAATATCAGCCACTTGAATGTTAATGACTTGTTGTACCCTTGTGTCTATAACAATCTACATTGGGATCCAATTCATCTGTCCCACTATATTGATCTCAGTTTTGTCTAGTTGGATCACTTTCCTTCTTGAAGGTGTGGGAGTAATCCAAAGATATTTGCACACTACGAGGGGCATAACGTTAGTTGACGCTCCTAAGTCAAGCAAGAAATTGTGCAAATTCTTTCCAAATATTTGGATAGTAGTAAGGAAGGGCAATGTTTCCAACTTTCATTAGAAGAGGCTTGTAGGAATGTCCATCTGGGCTACTTGGGATTTTTTCTTATTGGAAACCTTATCCTTAGTCTTCCTAGAGGGCTAATCCTTGGGGTTTTATCTGCTGCATTGATCTGATTCTTTCATAGGCTGCTTACCTATGGGTTCACTTGAAGGAACATCCTACTTTTTTTCTATGATCTCCTGGATCACAGGTTCCTATCTAGGCTCTTCAAAGGCGACCCTCTTCGTTGGTATCTCCTACGTTGATTTAGATGAAGGGGTTCCATTAGTTACCCAAAAGAAGGCATTCCTTACAACAAGGACCTTGAGTAACTCGAAGGCAGATAGGCTAATCGTGACTTTCTTGAATTCTTCAGAAACATATTCGCACATTTGTTCAATCTCAGATTCGAAGGCTTTACCTATAAAAAAGCTAGTGGAATGGGCTTGTATTTGGCTTGACTGATTTTGGAGTTGACATTGAGCTTGATTTTGTGACTGGTTATGAGGTTGATTTAATGGCCTACCCTTGCTAAAGTATTGAGTGGGTACGTGAGGAAGACTAGGGTTGTTGCTAGCATTGGGATTTGGTGGGGTGGTGATGTAATTGGGTAGAGTGGATGTAGTGAATGGTCCCCCCACTTTTATATACCTCAAGCAGTAAGGTGTGGATCTCTAATGGAATGTGTGTAATTTTTCCTCATGGGGTTCTTCATCATTTAAAGGACCATTATCCACTAAATCAAATAATTGAGATAAAACTTCACTGTTACTCACCTATTTGACTTCTTCAGTCTGTGCAGAGGCTGTTGCATCCTCACCCTCGTTGCTTTCACTTCTTGGGAATGGGGCTTGGTTGATGATGAGCACGAAAGAGTCATATGCCTTGGATGGGACTATGTCCATACAGTTTGCATTGTCCACAACATTTTGAACCTCCACTTGGAAGATTTCAGCTACTATTTAGAATTCGGTGTAGTCCAACTCAGAATGCCTATTTGTCTTATGAATCTGGAACCATCTGGATAAGGTAGCCTCAGTGAGGTATACTCCACTAGTCATCTTCTCATTGCTGGTAGGTTGATTAACGGGGTAGGAACACCTCCATTGTTGGGCCTCATGTTCCACATTTGGTTTTGCCTCTAGGAAGGTCTCATCTTGAAGTTTTGATTTGAATTTTTTCCGTTGTCATAATTCTATGTAGAGAAGGCACTATCCTAACCATCTCTGTTATCTGAATTGTCCCTATTATCTCTATTGAGATTAGCTTGAATGTTGTATTGGGATGATTGCAACTAGTTGTTCTAATTTCTCAAGTGTGTCATCTCAGTGGACATCTTTCAGATAATCTTTGTCAGCTCATCCAACTGATCTTTCTTTTGATTGCTTGGCTACATCACTTGATTTTGAAGGAAAATGGGTGGGGCAACATGCTGGCTCTGCTGAGTCGAAGGAAATTCTATCCTTGGCAAGTATAGGGGCACTTGAGACTATTATTGATATGCTTGCTACTACTGGGGAACCTAGGAGTAGGTTTTCTGCTTCTTGAGCTGTAGATATGTAGGCATGGAAGGTGCCTGGTTGAAGGGTTGTCCTAGGTGGGGAACTATGGGAAACTGCCACACTTAGTTCAGAAGAGGTGTCTGATGATCAAATTCTTGGTTGAGCCCTTGAACTTACATCAGATAAGTGGTTGGACCCAAAGAAGGCAGCAAACTGAAAATGTTCTATCCCAAATCAATACTGGCGATGACTACCTCTAAATAGGCATTCACCAGCGTACTAAGTGACATGCACATTCTCTTTACCAATGTCGATGTAAGATTATCCAATGTTGCATAGTAGACGAGTAGGGCAGCAACATCATTGAGCATGTAAGGGGGCTGAAATATCATGTAGGTGTGATGTAAATGATCATTGAAAAATCTAATTGATTCATTAACTTCCTTGTGGATGGACATAAACTGTCAGTACAACTCTGAAGGGCTGGTTAGAATTTTGTATTTTTGTAGGAAAAAATTCATCAGAAGGTCCCATGAAGTAATGGATCCCCTCAGAAAGTTGATGTACCAATATAAAGCTTCTTCTCCTAATTAGTGCAGAAAGAGCCAACATGCCACGTCCTCATGGTCAATTTGCATATCTTTCATTGTTGTTTTAAATATCTCAATATGCTCTTCTACCATCCTTTGCAGATCTCATGGATTGAAATTAATGTAGAAGCCTTATGGATTCTTAGGCATGTCATGGTAAGCATTGAAGTGTAATAGAGAAGGACTTTGCGACAATGAAGCCATGAAGGGAGATAAAGGTGATACTTGCTATTGAATAGTAATCTGGGGTTGCACAGGGACAACAACAATTGGGATTGCACCTTAGAGTTGGAGGGTAGGGGAAGAGGAAGCACCCTAGTTTTGGGAAGGATGAGGCCTAAAGGAAATTTGGAGTGGCTAAGTAGTGGATGGATGAAGGATGGAGGAAGGTGAAGGTGGAAGGGAATTGGAAGAGATGGATGAAGAGGAAGATGCAACATCCCCTTCCTTGGTTCACTTAGCCCTTGTGGGGGTCTTCAACTCTTGAAATTCCACTTAGTTTGGTGTTGACCTTAAAGCTCTTTGAAATCCTTTAGGGGAGAATGATCCAATTCAATCCAACTTAACTCCACCCTCCTTCTAGTTCCAACTCTATTGATGGGAGTTTTAACACTTTCTCAACACAGGTAGTGCATAGGTGCACTACCTCTCTTGAAAGGTGGAAATTCACAAGCAAGTTACCAATTGCTACCCCAAGGTCTCTCGGCTGTTAGGTCATGACATGCATGGAATTTCTCAGTTGATGTTTGATGTGATTTTGCTGGTAATCATAGGGCAGACTTACATAGTTTGGCTGGAGATGAAGTGGATCTTGAAAATGAAGTTGCTAAGATGGGAAGTGGATGTGCAATTTGTTGCAGGTTCGAACAACAATATGAAACTTCAATATTATCTTAAGGTTTAGCTTTACAATGTGCAATGAACTTTAGCACAAGTTACTTCTTACAAAAAAAGGAAAGTGTAGGGAAGAGAAGAGGTTCCTAGATCTGAAACTAACTATGAATAGTGATCATGGAGGGTTCTACTATGGATAGCTTCCTTGAAACAAAATTTCACTTAACCAGAAAACTCACAGTATCATAAAATTTGTGCTATCTTCTAGGGACTGCAAATGTTCAACCATTCATTCACCATAAACATGCATGAATAAAATATAAAAGTTTCAATCAACTATCAATTTTAGTCTAGACTAACTTTACACAACTATCTACCATTAGTAAACAACAAAAAGTATGGACAACAAAGGCATCAACACAAAAAAAATCTTCATAACCATTGAACAACATTAACTAATATATGAAAGCAATCTAAAACCAACTAAACAACAAAGTAAATCTAACTAAGTCACCTAACTATCGGAAATGAATCATGAAACATGCAAAGAAACTCAAGAATCCACCAAATTCAACGAATTTCTATTAAAATTTATGCAGCATGTCTTTACAAAAGCTCAAATCTCTCTTGAAAATGAGAGGAGACCCACTATTTATAGTGCTCAAAAAGTAAAATGAATGGCCAAGATTCACTACAAACTAGGGTTTCACCTACCCCCAAACATATTACAATTTAAACTACATTTGTCTTTTACCCTATTTTGTCCTCTAGTGGAAGCATTGTAGCATTTTGTCTTCTAGTTAAATTTTCCTTTGTTGTAGCTACTCTATGAGGAACTTGTCATCAATTATTAGTTTTTCTTCTTGTTTCTTCAAGGAACCATGTTCTATAAACTTGTTGGTTAGTTCCTAAAGTTTCTCGATCTCCATTATGTTGGATTAGAGCACTTGGTAGTTCCATTGTTTAGATCAGCCTGTATGTGTATCCCAATCTTCATCACACTTGGCCGTATTATCTCTGACTTTCTCAAATTGGGTGAAGGCCCAAGCAACAAAATTCATAAAATCTATGGTGAGCTCTCCCAACCTACCATCTTCCATCTTCTTTTTAAATAAGGCTTGACATTTTCGGGGTCGATCTCAATAGTGGGAAAATCATAGCTTGTCATCAATTTCTAATACTTAATACAATTGGCCCTAATATCTTTGGCCCAATCAATTTTTGTCTCCACCTTGTGGAGGACCTTCTCTATCACCTCTTGTATCAATGGAAATTTAGATTGTTAGCTTATTAGATCAATAAACATCAAAATCCCATGAAGTAACAAAGCACAAAGGAAATAAACATGAAAATAAAAGGAACAATGTTACCAAAAATCTTCATCTTCCATGGTTCACCTTTGTTACACCTTCTAGTTTGCAGCAAATTGGATGAGGCCCTCAGATTTCAAATGAGCAACCTAAAGTAATATCTAAGCCCTATGCAAATGTTGAAGGATTTGATAGAATAATGCCTATGTCTATGACAATATGCTAAAATGAAATAATGACTACTAATGCCAAATGACTATAATGACTATTAAATTAAAAATGAAGTTGTTGGATCCTGAAATTATGAGCAAAATTGTCTTTTATAGAAAACACAATTTTGAGTGGACGGATGAGATTGAATTCTAAGAAAGACCTAGAACGAGAGGTCCAGATTAAATCTGAGAATCCCTAATCAGGGTTAGGGAAAAATCCTTAATCGAACGGTCAGAATAATGTCTCAGATAATCAGATCGACAGTGGAGAATAAATGAGATAAATTAATTAGAAAATAAGGATTTTCGAAAATCAAGAAGATAAAGATTGTCTGATTTGCGAGATTCGAAAAATCAAGAAGATAAGATTTGAACTGAAGATCAGATTTGGAAAATCAAGAATCTGCTCGATTACTTGATTTTTGGAAGATTAGTTACTAATTTGAATTAAATTAATTCAAATTATGGATTTCATGAGACAAATAAATAATCTTTTTCAGATTATTTACCAAAATAGACTGATAGTTAAGATTGTGATGACATTTTAAATAATTGATTTATTTAAAATGAGAGGAATATTAAATTGGCAATTAAATAATTAAATTTAATTATTTAATTTAGAAGATAAGATAAATTAATTAAATAAATTAATCAATTTATTTAATTAAGACAGTTAGTGACATATTAAATAAATAAATAAAATTTATTTATTTAATAATCAGGAAGAAATATATGACGAAGGGTAATTAAATAAATTAAGAAATTTATTTAATTAAGGAAAGACTTAGACAATTAATGACGTATTTAATAAATAAATAAAATTTATTTATTTAATAATCATGAAGAATGCAAAGACTTGAATTAATTAAACAATTATTTAATTAATAGTCGAATGTGGACCAAGGACATAATTAAATGTCATAATTATGCTAGGATAAAAGTGGTAAACATGAAGCTTGCAGGCCTAGGTCATTTGTAAGTGTCTACACCTCTTTCCTTTGGTTAAAATTCATCTTCCATGTTTCAAGCAACCAATGATCATCCTCTGTGAATGCAAGGTCTTCTTTCCATATTTTGTGAGGCATCTTGAGGATGGCCTCAATTTTGGGGTAGGTGGATTCATATATCCCTGGGAAGTCAATGTAGTACTTCCTCGTGCCCTCAAGGGTTTTTTGGACCTCTAAGAATTTATTTTTTGTTCTAACATCATGATTGATTCCCATGTTTCTAGCATACAGGACTTGCTGGAACCAATTTTTTGTAGTCTTACTCTAGTTTTTCCTCTTCTCAAGCTTGTTGATTTTCTCTTTGGAAAAAAATTGAGGCGGAGCTGAGGATGTTGGAGGAAGGTCTTCTACAAATGACCATTGTTGAATGTAGGCCATCAAATCAGCCAACTGTGCCTTGCGTTCTTCTTTGGAGACCTTGTCCTTTCCAATAAGATGCAACATTGTAGCAATGAACTCCTGAAGGTGATCTATTTTCTTCTCTCTCAATGTTGTCCCAAAGTCGATGGTGGGAATAGTGTAGCTTATTCCTTCTTCTCCCACCATTGTCAGCTTGGATCTAACTTTGGTCTTCTTCTCCTTTTTGGTGCTAATCTAAGCTTGGGCCAGGATGGCCTATAACCTTGCTCTCAGATCCGTTGGAGCAGGAGATTTCTTCTCCAGTTGCTTTTCTAGCCATTCAGGCATCTGAGGCTTTTCCTTGGGTGATTCACAATCACCCTCTTCTTCATCCTTCCTGATTTAAATCTCTTTATCCTGAAGAGCTTCTTTCTCTATCCTTGCATCTTCTTTTTCTTCGCCAAAGTCCCAAATGAACACTATTCATTTGATGGGGGACTTAGTGTGCAGACATTCCTTGGGGCTATCTTCCCCTTCAATATCCTTTTCTTCTTCTTCATGCACATGTTCTTCGAGCTACTCTATTTTTGGACTCTTATGGGTTTCAGTATCATCTTTAGGCTTGTCTTCTTCTTTACTCTCCCCCTCCTTGCATTGAGGCAACACATCTTCCTCTTTCTTTGCTTGTTCTTGTTCTGCTGAGAGGGGAATTTCTTCATCTAGCTTAAAGCTTTCTCCCTGTTCCCCAGTTGGATGTTCCACTTGTCTTCTTCTTTACTCTCCCCCTCCTTGCATTGAGGCAACACATCTTCCTCTTTCTTTGCTTGTTCTTGTTCTGCTGAGAGGGGAATTTCTTCATCTAGCTTAAAGCTTTCTCCCTGTTCCCCAGTTGGATGTTCCACATCTTCTCCATTTTATCACTAGACTCCTTTTCTTCCTTAGAGGGTGGCTTTTCTATTTCCTCTCTGACATCTTTCAATTGTTGGGCCAACTCTTCTATGAAATCTGCATCAAAGGTTTGTACAATGTATCTGGTGCTCTAGGTGTTCATGGTAGTCATCCACTTCCTCCTCCAATGCCCACATTGCTTCCTTTTCCTTCCTTTCCAACTCATATATTTTCATCATGGCTTTCATCTCTAGTGGTTCAATTGGAGGCTTTGAGATAGGAGCACTGGAAAGAGCATGTGCCAGGGAAACTTGGATGGTCAGATTCATGAATACGTTAGAAATCTTGGATGGGACATTCTACATATGTCACAAAAATGCCTCTAGAAGTGAGAGTGTTGGTATTGGCATTGTTGCTACTGCTAGTGAAAGAGACATGGTCAGAGAAATCGAAGCAGAAGCAGGTGGTGGAAGAAGAAGAATCAATCATTATGATTGGTCCAGTAGGAAAAGAAGAGGCAAGGTGGACCGAGATGTCCACTGCATGTGGAGAAGTAGTGACTATGGCCTGAGAAGTAGGAAAAGGGGAAGCAGTAGTGGAGGTGGAAGGTGTGGACCTTGGTTGTTCAACCTCCATTTCCTCTCCTTCATGGAGTGGATCTTCTTGAATAACTAGCATCTCAGTGACACTTCCTGATTTCTTATGTTTCTTGGAAGGTTCACCTTTTGAGGCCTTTCTTGCGTATACCTTTAGATTGGGCTGCTACTCATCAGTTTCTTTTCTTTTCCTTGACTGAGTGATTGGAGGGGATTTTAGAGTTTCTCCTATTGATGCAGTAGTTGCCCCACCATCTGTTCCACTTGGCTAACTTTCGAGCCCCTCATAGGTTAGAGTGACCCCTTCTTTCTTCAATTGGGTAACTTGCCCATAAATCCATTCTTTTTTTTGGGCCTCAATGGGCTTGGTCAAGATAACAAGGTCATTGACCTCATATTCATCCTAGTCAATTAGTGGTAGTGGAAGATTAGCAACTACACCATATCAGGAGTCTATTACTATGCTCTCATCCTCCTCTACTTGGTCAGGCACTGGGAACAGGTTTACCCTCTTTAGAAAGTATGCAGTTATCCGCATATAGTGCTTCATCTACACTTCATTTTCATCTTTACAATTAACCCAAAAAATCCTCTACGCTACGTAGATGGGCATACTCAGGTCCAAGCACCTTTCAGATATGGCCACAGGGATCCATCCATGGCATGGTAGTGTGGAATCTTAGATGGTACTTTGCCAGCTCCTTCTCTAAACTTTGGGCACATTATGAGGTATGGAGCTCGTAAATCCCTTGGCTGAAGGAGAGGGGATAAGGAATACCTACCAAATGTTTGCTACTCAAGAGGGTGTGCACATGTCGCAGCTACCGAGAGAGCTCCAACAGTATTATCCAATCATTAGGATACCGGGACAACTTGTTTGATCTTTCTGAAAAGCCTTCTGCATGAATGTAAGTAAACTTTAGATATTGGATGAGCAAAAAGGAATACTACTTCAGAGGAGCATTGGAACTATGGGAGAATCACATCTCAAAGTCACCCCTGAGCAATCTTATGATATGACCTATGAAAGCATCATTGACCCTGTAGTAATATTTCTTGAAATTCCTGAATTACAGCTGAAGGTACTTGTCATAAACTTTTAGCTTCTTGCTAGGTGCTTCATCTGGAGCTCTGAACAAGCCACTATATTGCCTCCATTCAACCAATGAATAGACCAAGTAGGACATCATGTAGAATTTGAAGGTATTTTTGACAGCCATGAATTGCTCATGAAAGCAATCACTAATTATCCCACCTGAGTAAAATGAGGTATCCTCTCCATGAAGAATCTCTTCAACAAAGTAAACCATCCATTCTTGGAAGTAAGCAACAGTAGGAAGGCCCATTACTCTGCTTAAAAATGTTACCAAATCATGGTAATCTTCGTAAAAATCACTACAAAATAACTCCAGGTGAACTTTTGCGGTGCTGCCCCTCTTCTCCTTTAGCCAATACCAATTTATGAGTTTCTTGCATTTAAGGGAATCTTTGTCCCATATTTCCTTGCAATATTTTATAATTGGTAGTTCCATCTCCCCAAAGGTAGGGATATGAAAAGTCTTTGTTATTGCTTTGGTAGACATATCAGCTAATATATTTCCATCCCTGTCCACTATTGTTTGGGTCTCTAGTTGGTATGCCTCCCTACAAGCCTTTACTAGCTCGGGAGTGACAAGAGTAGGAGGGAAGCCTACACCCTTGGCTATTCCACTAACTCTGATTAATCTTGCATTCACTATTTTAGGGCTGATCGTGACCCTTTGCATGAATTCATTGATATCTAGGTGTCCTATGTTTATGTTAGAGATCTCCTTCTAATCTGTGGTGATTTTGGATCTTAGTGGTTCCCCTTGGAATTGATACTTCATCTGGTCTGTCTTCTTTCCTTTGTCCTTCTCCTTGGTTTCCCTGAAGGGTCCTGCACCTGATTCCATATATTTTGTAGATAAAGGAGAGGTGAGTAAAATCAAGCATGAAAGCATGAAATGCTAGCCAAATCCCTGCAAATGGAGTTAGATTGGAAAATTTAGTATTTAAGAAATCTAACATTTAATCCATGTTGTCATTAGTAGTTCACGAGAGGGAGTTTGGATGGTCCGAGCCCCAGGGGTTGGACTTCCCTGGTAGGATGGTTGTTTTGAAGGGAAAATAGGGTAGGGCGGTCCACAAGCTTCCACTGGGCCCAAGACTTAGTAAAATTGTGGGGTCTAATGAGGGGAGAAGGCCACTTTGGCACATGGGTTGAGGTTCATTTGGCGATTAGGAGCCATTTGGATCATGTTTGAGGTGGTTAGATTTAGGGAGGAGCTTGGCCATCTAGGTTTACTATTTGAAAGGGCCTTGATGAGACAACATCCCGGGGGTGGAGTTTCGATGGGAAGGGCTCGTGACTTTGGAGGACAGTTGACATAACTCGGGAATTTGGGAACTTTGGGTGAGAGTAGGTGGAAATCCATTTGACGATTGTCATTTGGAAACAACGGACAAACCTCAGAAGTCTAATATGAGCCATTCGAGGAATCAGACTTGACTTCTATGTTTTCACTTAAATTTCATTGACTAGTAGGAGATTGGGCATGGGAGACTGGGAGGATGAAGGCAATTATCCTTATGGCAACAGTTGGGAGGGGATAGAGTCTTGACAATAGAATTCCGATGGGAATGGCTCGTCGAAGGTTGGGGCACTTGAGTTTCATCATTTCATTCATGCAGCTATAAGATGATCGGGGCCCATAGGATGGAAGGAAGCCACCAAAAAGCCATGAGGAATGACGATCTATCACGACAATCCATAGATGGAAGTCTACAAACTGGGACCTGGAAGGCGTTTAAGGTGTGGTGGTTTCATCCTTGATGTCACGTGGCAAACAGATGAATGGACCCTGAAAGTCGAATGGTTGGGCTAAGAATGCTTTCTAAAATGGCAGTTCACCAGTAGCACCCCAAGGATAGAGTTCCGCAGGGGCAGGACCGTGAAGCATGGATGGAGTCAATTTTTCTTGTGAGTTTTCGCTAATTTTGAATGGTTGGGAGGTGGGGGCATTCTGCAATGGCAGATTCGAAAGAGTGTTTTTCCGTATTTAAGTTTTCTTTAGTTTTCAAGTGTTGATGATGGCAAAGAGGATTCCTAGAACCACAGAGTGTTAATGAGCTGGCCAAAGAACGGTGCCAGGAGGACAATGTTTTGTGCTCGTTTATCAGGTGATTTGGAATGGTTTCTCAAGTTTGTAGAACATGGGTTTTGAGCATGACATCCTTTTCTACCTAGTTTATGTGTTTCTCTCCTTTCAATTCATATGTTTTACCTAAAATCAAGGAAAAACATAACTTAGGGAACAAGCAAGGAACTAACCTTGAGAACCTGATGAACATGAGTGGCCTAACTAGCACCAATAACTTAGAGATGGTGGTTGAAAGTTTTGGGCATATGGTTGCTACAAGAGATGGCTTTGGATTGCTACAACTCTCTCTGATGAACTGAAAAAGTGACAATGATGGGTCGATCCTAGCTATTTATAGTTGTTCCTTAATTAAATGCCCCTCAAGAAATGCATCTATGATGACCATTGGGTTGGTGCATTGAAATTTAAAAATAGTCGCGAGAGGGCCAGAGTCTGACGGACGAAATGTCATCAGTAGGTGGATGTTGGAGAGCTTGACAAGAATCTGGCAACACTAAAGAGACTAGGCCCTGATAGGAAGAATTCTGCCAAAGGAAAACCGTTAGAAATGATGAAAGGGAAACGAAGGTCCGGGAGGAGCATCCCATTGGGGTGGGCCTGATGGGTCTCAAAGATGCTATTTTAGAATTAGTCATTGAAAAAATGGGGAAATGGGGATTAAAATAACAAGTCCTAGGCTGTGGAAGGACAGGGTCCTTTGGCCGTTTAAGAAGACAAATGCAACAGGGAAATCCATCAAGGGAAACTTGACAGGGTGGACCCACCTAGCCCCAGGGATGCCGACAGAGGCAAACTGCCAGGGAATCTCTACAAAGTCATGACTTAGAAAATTTGAGGGGGTGAAACATGGTCAACTTGAGATGACACTTTTGAGGTTCATTGACCATTTGAACACCAAAATGTGGGCATGCAAAACAAGGTGGGGACAAAAACAACCTAACAAGATGAAGGAATGAGAGGTTCCCCATTCTGAATGGGGCATGTGTGTTGAGGACACAACAAAAAGGTCTAAAACTAGGGTCTACTAACCTACTAGACAAGGTAGAGTGAAGGGTTAAAATTGAAGAGATAAAGAGTTGGTTGAAACTTTCTTTGAAACTCATTCATTTGAGGTTTTGTGAAGATTGACACCCCTTACTTATTGATGAAATAGCATCTACCAGGATCCACAAACCATCAAGATACTTCTGACCCAAACTTAACAATAGAAGATCAAATTAAACAAACATCATTCTTTTTCTCAACTTTCATTAAAAATTCACTTATCCATTCACCAAAATCCCACTTTTCCCATTAGAAACTATAAGGAAACCAACAAGCCAAGCATTTCATCAGTATTTTGTGTCATTATTAGATTCAAAAGAAACCTTACCAGCATCATACTGACTACATCAAAGCCATAACCTGATCAACAACATGAAACCATTCAATTCTTTCATTTTTCATCCAATAACTCATCATTTCAACTTGTTTCAATGAGGGAATAAGACTAAAAACCATTAAGTCTACTTCTAGCCATTCACCAAACATCCAAGACAATATAAACAATCTCTTCTTGACTAAAATAAATTAGATACACACTTACAAACCACTAGCCATTAGACTTACCATTAACTTGCAATCAAAAACACCATTTTGTACCAAAAATCCACCTTACTCAAAACATCAAATCTTCAAGATTAAATTATGCACCTTTACCAAACCATAGATACATCTTTAAATACATTATCTTGGTAGTTTCAATACACATTCAAACTCTGAAAACTCTATTTACTCATATTACCACTTTTTGGCAATGAAAACATCATTTTACACATTGTGTAAACCTTGCTCAAAACATTCAAAACAACTAAGTTAGCTTCCTATATCTTATCCAAGCATTGATACATGTTTTCCAACACCTTTTAGATAGGTTTCAATCATAAAGAATCATTCAAATCATTGTTTACACATATTTTCCCATTTTAGCTATCAAGGCATCAAATTGCAAGGAGGTTTCCAAACCTTGAATCTAGTGTAACTTCTTATTGAGATCTTTAAAACCTTGAACAATAGCTTTTTAGCAACCCATTTTGGCCAATATTAACATATCCAAAAATCAGATATACCTATTTTGAAAAATATATGTAAACCAATAGCCTACCCATTGGAAAATGCTTCAAATTAGCCCAAAATTTAGAAAGGTACTACCAATGAATAAACTCCAAAACCTCATATGACTTCAAATATTCTTTTATCATGTTTCAAAATTTAGGATTCACCAACATTTAGGGGCTTGAAGGCCCAATTAAACACCCAACAATAGAAGCCTTGTTTTTAGGCTTAAATCATGCAAAAAGAATGAGGGTTTGATAGAAAACACCATTAAAAACCTTCAAAAGCTTATCCATTGCTCCAAACATGTTTAGATATGTCTACATATGCATTCTAAACCTCCTTCCATCCTTGAACACTTTGTTTTCCTCAAAACACTACTTGGAGCTACACTTTCACTTGGAAATTCATCATAAAACCCTATAGCAGCAACTCCACCTTTGTTTCTTGAATTCCCCTACACAAATAAAAACACACACACACCTAAAACATCCTAAGAATAACCTACTCCACTGATCTAGACTATCAAATTTAGTGGAGTAGTCATTATTGGTTATCTAGACTCCCAAAACCCCAATCTTAAGGGTTTATAGACTGAGTTGAGAAAAAATAGTTCAAACTAATAATAAACTCAATCGATACCATCCTAAATAGATTAAAATAAAATATACTTCACTATTCTACCTTAAACAACAATATTCAAGGCCTTAAACTACTATACAGGCTGTAGAAGTTAATGAACAACTAGAAAAACTTAGAAAATCACTAAAACAAGGACTTTATTGATGTAAATCTTCAAGAATACAAAAGATCTATGTCTTGCTCAACCTTACACACTTTATATGGATTTTTTCCAACTAATAAATTCCTTTTGAGGTGGTGGCATGTTTTGATAAGGTTGGGAAGTGTGTTTTCCAATAAGCCCTAGGTTATTTGGCTTAAAAAGAGGGTTTTTGGTTTTGGCATCTTGGTTGATGAATTTCTAAGAAATAATTGTGAATTCTTTGGGTTGAATACATATAAATTTCTTCCCACATGTGTTTGAAGGTTTTGATCAAGTTTCAAGATAATTTTCTTTACTAAAGTGTCCTAATTTGAGGCCTAGTTGGCATAGAAAGCCTAATTTGAGAAAGTTGTTACAAAGTAAGCAATATTAGTTCATTGGCATGTGATTGTGTACCCTGAAGGGTCCTTGAAATGGTTCAATTCTTGGTCTAAAATAATCTTATTGAGAAGAAATACCCAATTCAATGAGTTGGAAATGGTACAAGGAAGAGTATTGATTTGGTGAAAAAAGAAGAGTTTTGAGAATTGTGACTTGTGAATTATTGTTGTTGGTTGGATTTTTTGTGTTTAGTTGTGTTGCAGGACCTCCCTTGGTTGCATAAAAATTCAAATTCTTTGTCCATGCTTCCATTTTGAGCCATGATTGCAAGATAGGCTGCACCTTTCCCCATGTTGCTAGATTAGCCTTCAATAAAGAGTCTTCTAATAGTGGAGAGAATGGTTAGAATCCCTTGTAGGTAGACTAATCAAGGAAACATTTACAATATATCACAAATAAAAGTGAGGTAGGTTTAGTGATGAGGTAAATTTAGAAATAGAGATGAAAACCAAAATAGTTTCTAAGATCTATCAATGTGGGAGGAGTATATTCCAATTTTTTAGAGAGATGTATGGAAAATTTGGTAGCATAGACAAGGAAATGAGCTTCTTGGTATAATTTTTTTGAAAAAATACCTCAATGAAAGCTTCAGAGAGTGGTATGCAGTTCCATAATAAAGGATTGAAAAATGATGTTTTATTTTACTTCCTTAAAATGTATGTCATATATATGTGTATACAAAATGTGGAAGCATACACAAGGTAAGTCAATTGTTAAATAACAAAATACCTCAAAGATATGTTGTTTAAAAATGTAATTAGCAAGTGTATAGAATTGTGTAATTTAAAATGTGCATTGAAAAACTAAGGTTATAATGACAAGTAAACAATGATCAACATGGAATATGCAAAGTAACAAAAATGAAAGTAGGCCATAATAGAATGAAAGAAAATGTGTAAAGACTTCACATACCTAAAAAACCATAGTTTTAAATGGAGGAGTTCAACCCAATTATGTAGCCTTAGCTTCTTCTTTCTTCAAACTCCTCAACAATTTTAATTTTTCAAAAGCTTGTTCCCCTCCAAACTTCAATTGTATATTAGTTTTCAATGGAATTCAAACTTGAATTGATATTATATGTCTTTCAACATGAAAAAATTTCTATTTCATGCAAAGCTGGTAGAAAGATCATGAAAAAGGTGGTGGAATGTGAAAAACATGCATGCACACTTCATAACATCATCAAAAAGCTACTTTTTTCCATAGCACACATAGAACTAGGAGAATATGCAGAATGTGGGCCTTGAGATCATGGGTATATTGAGTTTTTTTACTATTTTTAGTGGAACACAAAATGCGCTCGTGTTATAATGCAAGCGTGTTATTTATTCCTAAAATGACCATGTCTCTACTTCTTCAAAATGCACTCGTGTTATGAGAAAGTTGGTTTTTTAATAGATTTCTTTTCTCTCTTGGTCTATACCCTATATACATTGATTTTATCTCTCTTCCCTCTACCCTTATACCCTAATTCTATCTGTCTCCCCTCTACCCTCTACCATTAACCCTTATACCCTATATCTCTCTCCCACTCCCTCCCTCTCTCTCTTGAGTCTCTCCCTCATCTCTCA
>VDFB02137365.1:3837417-3895459 GCA_007258455.2 Sequoia sempervirens | reverse complement strand
CCTCTCTCGCCCTCTCTCTCATAAGAATAAATACATAAATATAGGCATGCATACATGACACACTAGCATACATATACATACAAAAATATGAAAAAACATTAAAAAAACTAGCATTTAACTAAACGAATAAATAACGCGAGCACGTTGTTTGTTGTTAAAAATGTTCCATAGAGAAGAAAAAGTGAAAACTAGTAAATAATGCACTCGCGTTATAACACGTTCACATTATATTTTGATTTGGGAATCTTCGAGCCTTGGCTTTGCTATTTTCCTTGGAATACCAACCTAAAGGTTTGGAGGGCATTCCCAACCACCGGAGATGTGTTTTTTGCAAATTCTACAATTTTTCACATAATCGAGTTCATGCTCACCGTCAGGATTGCATTTGGTTCAATATCGACGAAATCGAACACATGGGTAATGTTAAGTTCTCTCTTAGCTTTCCAACGATATAATTTTTTTCACTTTCTGACAATGTGAGAGCTTTCATCCACAATTTATTTTGTTTGTATGTCTGTTTTTTTTCAAAAAGCAGTGTTTCATTTTTTTTCGTTATAAATTAACCATTCATCGAAATTTCAAATAAATTACATTTTTAGAAACTAGACTCCATTCTACAAATTTTTAAAATAAAAATTTAAAAAAATCTATTACTTTCCAAAATTTGTGGGGAGCACAGCCAAAATTCTACTTTTTAGGAAGTGCCCACTTAGAAAATTAGTAAAAAATCAAATATTCATTAAAAAATTATCAGAAAAATTGTGTACCAACTAGATACTATTAGCTAACTTCTTATCATAGCGATTTTAAAAATACTTAAAAAAGGTCACCGTGCTCAGGTCGTACAAGAGTTTCTATGTTATATGTTTTTATGACAAAAACAACACCAATTTTTGTACATCCCTTTGTTGAACCCCTTAATCTCAACCATTTTCAAAATAAATTAGTACTTTAGAAAGTAGACTCAGAGCACTTCGATCCTTGTTTTTGTTCCATCTCAAAATTGTGTGTAACTATCCTCAATTTCATGTCCAAGGTCAGCATTTCCTGATTTAAAAAAAAAAGTGGCCACTTAAGCCCCCTTTTTGGGAACCATCTTGGTGCACTTACCCTCTCATGACCTCCTTTTAGGCTCCCTCACCCTACAAATTCTTTGATTGCCACTCAAAAATCATAACTTTGCAAATGTTTGAACCTCTCCTTGTTGCAGGAAGAGCATACAAATATTCAACATGGGCGAGTTATAGAAGAGAGCAGGACACCTTGATGAAAACGTTGATGGGATAACGAAGGTGAGTAGCCCGTATGGGTGAAATGTAGGAAAGATGTGGGACTTCATTGTTATAGAGTAGGGCAGTGGTGATGACACCCAACTAGCGGTAGCCCACATGGGTAGACCCACCAACAAGTCCAAACTAAGGACCCAGCTAGTGAACATGAGGTTTTGTGCCGAGGAAATGATGTATGAGTGACCCACACAATGGAATGACCCTAAGGTTCTGCCATTCAAATAAAAACCGTTAAGAGATGGCTTTCAACAAGTGGAAACCTACAACCATCAAGGAGGATCCAAATAATTATTGTCTAGGTTGTTTCCTTCCTTAGGCTTCAGGTTGGGGTCACTAATGATGGATACCAAGCCCATCACAAAAAGGGGTGGCATGAAGATTTGATCATTGAGCGACGACAACGGAATGATGATAGGATGGCAAGACTCAGTGTAGATCTTGCCACATAGGTAGAAGTTAGTAGTCGACCACCACTTAGCAATGAAATAGGAATGGAGACCCACACATGGCATCCCACAATTGTGGGTCCATAGAGCATCAAAGATGTAGTGGAAAAAGTGAACACTTGATTCACACGTCAGGAGAACGTGGAGGCTCGACTACAAGCGAACAACATAACACAATGACAAACGATAGGAGGAAAACCACTAACATAGGTCCACGAAGGTTAATGGATGTTTGGAAAAAATTTAAGGGAAACCCTAAGGACTCAGCCTGCAAAGGAAAATAACTTGGTGAAACTTAGCTAGGTGAATTTGGCTAATATGAAATTGATCGTTTTAAGACTTGTGACCAAATTAGGCTAGGAAGTGGAGGTGCGCAAAGTGAGATGGGAATAAAACATCCTATCAGGAGTGAAAATGACCCATCGGGAGTGAAAAGAGGGGGTCCTTGCCCTCAGTGGGGTGTGTGTGCAAAATATGCACAAAAAATGGTGACTTTCTGGGGAAATGCCCCAAAACATTTCAATGACAAACTTGTATCATGAACCCAAAATCTTTGGTTCTGATCCTCATGCCAATGCAAAAAAACTAGACGCTCGACCAAAGGATCAAAACCACTAGTTAACCCAACCTTCAATAAACTAAAAATCCAAGTGTGTGCATATGCCTTAATTCCCATCCTTAAGTTACTGCAAGAACCCAAGCTCCATCAAGTTAAGCTACATAGCTTATTCTAACTCCAAAAGCATCCTTGATATTGCCTCACTACCAGTCAAGCATCCATAGCCCTGATGAGGTTGTCATTGTGATTTTCCCAAACATTGCTCTACTGCCATCCAATAGTCCATAACCCTAGTAGAGTTGTTCAGATCCCCCTAAAAAGTTGAACTTCTTTCTTTCAATTTTCAATATTTACTTTATTTTCTTTTGTTTCTTTTTATTTTTCTCTTTTCCAATGCTTTTTCTTCAACCCCCAAACACTGAAGCTTGTGCTCAGAGCTAAGAATCACAGTGGTGTTGGAGCAAAATTTTACAGTTTTCACTTAACTAGACTTCACCAAGGACCTACAATGACCTCAGGATTCTTAAAGTGTGGGTATGTGCAAAATCATCATGGAAAAAATAGACCCTTAAGTGGCAAAAAAATTAGAAAAATCAGAGTTAGGAAACTTGACGTAAAAATTTGAATAAGTTATCTATATTATTTCAAAAATATGTAAGAATAGAATTTGTAGAAAATTGAATGTAGTTTCCAAACTACTAGGTTTATTTTTAAAAAAATCCATTTGGTGAAAATTTGAAATTTCACTATAGTAGTACTTAAATTTCAGCTAAGAAATAAGAAGTAGGTGTCCTGCCTAACCACCCTAACCACAACAAAATGATAATTTTTTTATAATATTTTAGATATAAGTAGAGGACTCATGTCCCAATGTGATGCATTTTTTTGTAATTTTTTCCAAGTAAATAATTAATTATGAATTTTTTATTACAACTTTTAAAAAATATAAAAAAATTGTATGTCTAACCACCTTAACATGGTCAAAACTTCATGAAAGTCTTTTTTTTTAAATCGTATAGTATGCGAATTATATAATGTGACACATGTTTTGGATTCAAAAAATGTGATACCGTTTGAAGGCTACAATTTTTTTTCAATCAGCCTATCAATTAGGACATTAGTCATAATTTGAATAGAAAATGAATAATAATTACTTATTAAATTCAAAGTAAAGCATAATTTATATTGGTGGAAAGCTAATAATCTCCTTTAAAAACCCTTTTCATTTCATCAATTTTTGGTAAAAAAAATGTCGTGAGCCACATACCCATCATATTGCCACTATTTGCCCCATCATGATCCTGCACATACCTGTGTGTAAGAGATGTAAGATTTCATAGTACATCAGAATAAGACCAACCAATGATTTCTCCCTTTTGAATCAAGCATTTGGATCACTTGACAGTAACAAAAGACCCTCTTTGTCCACTTTGAAAGCTTGATTAGAGTTTGACGAAGAAATACATAGAACAATCCTAGGCAATAAATATGGTTGTTGTGTGCATGAACATGCCTAGCTAAACACAGAGGGACCCCAAGCAAAGTAACGACAAGGTAGAAGCAAAAACAAAAATCAAACGAAAAGGAAATAGAAAACAACGACCTAAACTAACCAAAGTAGGAAGGAAAAAGCAAACAATAAGGAAACTACCCTAAAGCAAACCTAACCTATGGAAAACCAACTAACCTAATGAAACTAGGAAAGCGAGATATATACATGAAACCTAAACTACTCAAAAATGTGTTATGTAAAAAGATATTTACAAAGGACCACGTTTAGGCAAGGAAAACCAATGTTTATTCCCATCATATTTTGTAATGCACACACAAGTAGTAGGGAAATTGCTACAGTTATAAGCCATGCAGATTTATCATTATACTCAGAAAAAAGAAGTTTATTATTGCAAAATTCAACTTTAATCACATATTTAGGAAAAATTAACAATTGAGATGATTCATTAAACATATGGTTGATCCATAAACACAATCATTTCCCTTCATCTCCATAATCAAAATTATAAGCATAGCTACAAGTATTCATAGGAGAAAGGAAAGATAGAACCTGAATGTCATCATGTGACAATGGCACCATTTGACAGTTGAGAGTGAGCACCGTGTTGTCAGTAATTATGTTGGAAACTTTGGGTGATGGCACTGGATGGTGCAACTTTGGAGAGAATGAGGCAACAAGCACCTCTTTCGAGCCCTGTGTGGGATCCACAATCCCTACCAACTATTCTTCAAGGATATATACTTCATTTTCTTGATATTCCATAGTGAAAACCTCTACTTGATCATTTTCTTCAAGGGGTAGCATTCCATCCCATCTCCTTCCCCTGGTGTTGACCTTAACTTTATAACGTTTGATGTCATAGGAATATGGCATGCATGAATCTATCCTATTGTAACTCTCTAAATGTGAAGGAGGATCAACAATTATCAAGGCAGAAGGACTCCTAGTTGCATCTTGTAGTTGGTTAGGTCTATCATACTTGTTGATAGCTATCAAAATACCCTCACCTTTTTCTTCTCTTTGTTGTTCATGTATCTCATCATGATTTCCAATCATTTCCTCTTGTTCACTATCATTGTAGATGGAAAAAGAGTTCCTCTCCCAATCTAGAAGCTCTGATGTTTTTCCATCTGGGGATTTAGGTAGTATGTCTTCATCACTACCAACCTCTAAAATGTACCCTTCTTTGGTGTCGCTATACCTTTATGAAAAAATTCCAAGTGGGAAGAAATCAACAAGGGACACTAGCCCATCAAAAAGCCTATCATCCATTGCATACAAATGCTCTACTAGAGAGGAAGACTCTTGATGTCTGATGGATAGCCCCCCTACTTGATCCACTTCATCATTTGGAAGCTTGAGGTTGTGTTGTTGTACCACTTTTGTTTCTTCCCCAACACCTTCTTGATGGTTTCCTTCAGCTGGGCTATAACTTGGTTTAGGTTCTTGGATGTCTGCTTTGACTCTTGAGGCAACTGCAAAAAGTGGTGCACAATGCTATTCCACTTTTTCTTTAACTTGATCGATTGCCTCTTCGCATAGTTGACATGTGAACTATGAATGTGGAAAGTCATGGAACCTACACCAACCTAGTAGTAGCAACACTTCCAATTCCACTTGATATCTTAGCTCTAACCAGTCCTTTGCTAGTCTTCACACTAGCTCATTATATATATCCCCCATCAGGTCCTCATCATTGGTTGAGAAGGAAGTCTGATGGTAAACAACCATGAGCTATGGTTGTTCCCACTCCTCAAAATCTTCGTTTCTAGATGCTTTATCACTATCATGCATGAAGGAAAGATCCTCTAATCTAATTTCACTTATACTCTCATTATCATTCTCTGCTACCCCGAGGCATTTGATCTCTCCTTCTGATTTTTAGCATCTATATCGGTTGTCCTATAGTATGTTGTTGAAAACACTGTCAATTTATCTTTAATTTCCAACCACTCCTCTTCTTGTGGGGAGGATTTCCCTTTACTAATGAAGGAGAGACTTTTTATTTCCATTCTGACTGAATTTTTGTCAAATCTTTTTGTTGTCCCAAGGAAACTAGCTCCTTCCTTTTGATTTTCAGCCTCAATGTCTATTGTCCCAGTACTTATTTGTGTCAAATTTCTTAGTTAAACTTGAATGCATCATCCTCCAAATGTTGGCATCCCTCTCACCTTATGGTATGACTCCTCTTCATCTAGAGTTGGTTTCCTTGACTTATTTAAACTTCCCTTGAATTGAGTGATGATGTTTTCATGTGAAGAACAAGTGAATTTTGAGTGGGGTGCATTGTGCCAACTAGAAATTAGTACCTCCTCTATTTCTATTCCATCCTTGTTGTTTAAGTGTTCTTGGGTCAACTCTTTGAATGTCTTGGCTACCATGTTAGAAAATTACTCTTTTGGATCTTCAAGAGCCAAGAGCTAGTATATTTCCCAAAAGGGAATTTCTCCTTGCAAGACACTTTCAATTCTTCCCAAGAATGTTAGGCAGCCTAATTCATTATGCCTATGAGTGCAATTGATTCTACACTTGTCTACCAATGTAAATTGCTGCAATGGTCTCCTCAATCTCCTATTCAAATCCACATGTAATTGAGTAATGTTGATTTGTATATGCTGCTCCATTTCAACTCAGCTCTTGTTCTTGTTTTCCTTGTCTCCAAATCTTTCTAATTTTTAATTTTCCAACATATAGTGAGATATACCTATCTCAGATCTGAATTGAAGGTTCCTTTAAACTTCCAATTTTCATCTTTGTAGTTTCAACCTAAGCCATTTCTTCCTTTTAGCACCAATTCTGTTGATGGATGTTTTAGCACTTCTCAACATAGGTAATGCATAGGTGCATCACCTCTCCTGAAAGACAATTTCCTACAAGTAAATTGCCGAAAAACTATCCCAAGGTTTTGAATGTCAAGTCATGAGAGTGCTTGGAATGTCTCATTTGGTTGATGTGATTTGCTAGTAATCATAGGGTTAGCCTTTATGGTTCACAAAGCATGGGAAGTTGGGTCTACAAATGGAGTTCTAGAATGCTGGAAGTGAATGAACAATGACTTCCCACTCAGAATAGCAAGCTAAATCTCACCATGTTCGTCAAGTTTAACATTGTGGTGATGCTTGGAATCCTACTCTAACAAGGAGCTAAAAGAAATAGCGAAAGGGAAAGGGTAAGATAAGTTGTTCCAAATCTAAGCAATGAATGAATAGTAATCATGGAGGGTGCTACAGTAGATAGACTCCCACAAACTATATTTTGCTTGACCAAGAGAAACCTACAGCTAGACAAAATCAGTGTAATCTTCTAAGGACTGTAGATTTTTAGATTGTGCATTCACCTCATGAACATACAATTGAACTAAGTTGCAACAAATAGGTTAGCTTAGACTAGCTTTACAAAGTGATTCATCATTAGTAAACCACAAAAAGAATGAGTTGGAAGTACATAAAATACTGTAACAAAAAACACCATTAAAGTCATTGAAGAAACTACAACCTAAAACTCACATGGAAGTAGAACCATGCATGCAAGATGGGAAAAATCAAAGAGAACATCCATAAAATTGTGCAATGTTGTCTTTTATTTCTAAAAATTCCTTTTGCATCAATTCTCCAATCATTTACAAATGAGGGGCAAGCCCCTATTTATAGTTTTCCAAAGCCCAAATGAATGGCTAGGATCGATTTACATTGTGTCTCAGATTTTCTTTACATTAGGGTTTCACCTACCCCCATTATATATAGAAATTTAAAATTCATCATTTGTATTTTCCTTATTTTGTCTTCTAGTGCCCTATCACTGTAGCATTTTTGTTATCTAGCTAATTGCCCTTTTACTGTAGCTGAAACTATTTAAAGGTTGCCCTCTTATTGATGTGTTTGCATCACTCTTCAGTCAATCAAATGAGCCTTGTTTGCAGATTAGCATCATTATGAAATAGAATAGTTTCCTCCCTGATGTGTGAGACAACTCTTTATGGATCATGATCATTTGATGAGGAACAAGACAACTCCTCCTTGCCTTTTGCAATACTGACTTATTCAGTGTAAGTTATCTGAGTTTCCACCCTTATGTGAGCTAGTCCCCTTTCGATATAAACAATATCCTTACTTATGCAGCTTCAAGTCCCTATTTTCATTCTTCATATGTGATCCCAAATGATATAGCATCCTCTATTTTCATCTCAGTGGGTGGTTTCTTCATATGTAAACCATGATGAACTTCTACAACGTTGGCCACCTTGATAACCTTTAATTAGTTACCCTGCATGGAAAATATAATTAATTAGGCCAACTAAGAAACAAATTGATATAATCATTAATGAGGTTTTAATAAAATCTTTGGATCTTCTTCCTTCTAGTGCAACTTTGAAACATACCATATTTAGAGCATTCTTTAAATTTATCACTTTATTGCACATTCCTAAGCGTATTTAACATGCCTCATGGCATAGGGTACTCAGATATCTTCTTTTCTTATTGCATACCCCTAAAACCCCCAACCCCTTATTTGGGCAACCACTCTAAATCTTTGATCTATCACGTTAAGTTCATTAAATCCATTGTACAAGGAAAAAATTGACTTCATTGACTGAATCTTGCGTACACAATGATATGATCATGATGTACTACTTGTTGGATCAATGGATTGTTGTTGTTTGTATAAAACGAGAGGGTGCAAGCATCAAATAGGTTGTTGTTGTCAACATCGGCATTGAAAGGGTGGAATTCTGCATACCCAAGGAAACATTATCTTTCCTTGCTTTCTACATAGATTATGCTTCTTCCTTCATTTTGATAAACATCATGCCCCTTGAGATTCCTTTATTGTCAAATATTTATTAGTTGTCATTACTTCTAACTATACTACATCATTTCCAATCTGAAGTTTCTTGGTTGGTCGAGATAGAAACAACTAGGGAGGGGAGATATTTGAATGAATTTTTCTTTAGAGGAAACAACTCCCTTTTCCACTAAATAAAACCATTTGTGGGAGACTAACTACTGGGAGTCGATGGCGAGGTAAGCAGAGCCATTCGTCATTTAACACCTACATTAGTGTCATGATAATTTCTGGTTACTATGCACCTTCACTTAATGAAGATGATCCAACTAAGGACTAATAGGCAAAAGCCTGAGCTCACCCATTGTGAAGGATCAGCCCCTGGGAGCTATCATATTTCAATGGATAGGATGAGCTCCAATTTATCTATTGAGTGTTCACTCCGCTCGTTGTTCTTACCACTGAAGCTCATTGTCTTGTTTTCATAGGGTGGTGTTGGTTAAAAAAAACACTTTCACCACTTTGTGGGACAAGAGGTATCACACATTGTCTGGGGATAACATCCTTGAGTTGTGCCCAAACAACTGCTTGGAAGCATGCAGAGCACACATGGCTAATGTCTACGGGTGAGAAGGTGTAAGGAGATACCTAGTGAGGGCCATCATGATAATGCTGATGACGTTTCCAACCTTTGCATGAGAGGAACACACAAAAGAGGCCTTCATAGCGGGCAATATGATTTTCATGTGAACTTCTATGTGCACCCCTCGAATGAGAAGGTGAGGATACTCATCCAGTTGGTGCAAACACAATCCCGCCTCCCCTTCCTCCTTGCATTCATATAAATAGGGAAATAATTTAACACTATTTTTTCATCATGAATGTGTTTATTGCATGTCATTTTCCTTTGAGGATTTTGATAACCAGGGGTCACCAAAGGTGCACAAGATTATTAGCGATATTTTGCGGGGGGGAGGGATAGATAACGACTATCCATGGGATGGAAAAGTGGAATGCAAAACCCATGAACATGGTTTATACTAGAAGGATGTGGGTAGGGGCACATGAGTGACAGATTGTGAAAGGACATCACATTGAAGCCATTATCACAAATGAAAAAGAAACCACAACCACGAGTGAAACAAAACCCATGACCCCAAAATCCATCTCCATATTTCTTTTGTCTAATATTTTGCTCACTTTCTCCAACATTATCTAATTAAGTTGTGGCTAATTTCTCGCATTCATTGTTTAATTTTCTAGTTCAAGGGTGACAAGTGTTCCCCCCATGCCCACCTTCTTAGAAGGTTGTGTTGTACGTTACCCACAATGATTACTTTGAAAAACTCTTCCACATATAAACTTAATCATGCTCCCTAAGACCATTGAATTTTCCACCTCAGCTCAAGCCGTCATATGCAAGTACAAAAAAAAATATGGGAAGTGCTAAGGGACCCTCATCTCACATCCTCATGTGAACAACTGAATGCTTTTAGAAGGGAATCTAGAGGTATCCAATTTGAAGGTGAAAATCATGCGAGCCCCATGAATTCCATTCTAATTAGTCAATAAAAGACTCTCTCATGCATTTGAATTTCCCTACATAGCCTTACCCAAAGACATGGAGCAACAACACCTTCAACAGCATGTGGTTAAAATTTCAAGGCTCTACATTTGGAGTCTTCATCTTGTATTTTCCTAGGGAATGGTTGTTGCTTGTCAGACATCATTTTCCTTGAAGCACATGATATATGTTTGAGGGATTCCATAGGGATAACGAACAATGTCACCACCAAAGGCTATCCCTCTGTTTCCTATATTTGTTCATTTTTAACTAGTGTATGCCATTGATCTAGAGTCCAACATACAATTGACATGATGGCGATGACTCTTGACATCCCCATGCAAAACCACAAGTTATCTTGATGTTAAATACCTGCATAAGATTTCTCACCATGAAATTCGAAGCATGGATCTTGTGTGTGTGAAGTAGCTCCATTCCCTTAATAATCTTCACCCTAAATCATTATTTAGTGCATGCGAGCCAGTGAGTAATATAGATAAAGGGGGGCAGAGGGTTGTCATTAACATGTCACCAATGGGTGGATCATTTAGGAGGCACTATGGTCATCTGACCCCACAAAGAAGGTTTCCTCTGAGTGGAGGAGTGTGGGAAATTCATCAGCTAAGTGGAAAAGTAGGTAATGGGGTCCGTAGAGGTAGCCTCCATAGGGATAGGCATGCGGGTAGCCATTGCAAGGTGGTCATGGTTTGCAATTGAAAGGATGACGATGCGAGTAGTGGACTCCGCAAGTGTAAGAACTGGCTAGAATGTAGGCTCAGATGACCACTTGGAAAATGTCATTTAAATGAAATTACAGAAGGTGGACCCCATAGAGAAGAATTCCATCAGTATGAGATGCCTCAAGCTGGGGAAGAATGGTGACCAAGTGGAAGGAAAAACCTGCATACTCGTTCACCGTAGAAGATAAATCTTTCATTGCAAATTTTACTGCCTTCTCTTTTCTTTTAGACACTTTACTAGTGCATGAAGGCTCAGACCAATGAATTATTAAGTAGCTTTGATATTGAGATTCTCAAAGTCCTTCATTTGAAATGCTCTTGTTATATCTGTAGACACCTAAAAATGACCTAGGCCTACGAGCATCATTTTTACCACCTTCATCCTAGCATAATTATGACATTTAATTATGTCCTTGGTCCACATTCGACTATTGATTAAATAATTAACAATTATTTAATTGATTCATGTCATTTATTCTTCATGATTATTAAATAAATAAATTTTATGTATTTATTAAATACATCATTAATTGTCTAAGTCTTCCCTTAATTAAATAAATTTCTTAATTTATTTAATTTCCCTTTTTGCATTTAATTCTTCCTGATTATTAAATAAATGAATTACATTTATTTATTTAATATGTCACTAATCATCTTAATTAAATAAATTGATTAATTTATTTAATTAGTTAGTCTTATCTGCTAAATTAAATAATTAAATTTAATTATTTAATTGCCAATTTAATATTCTTCTCATTTTAAATAAATTAAATTATTTAAAATGTCATCTCAATCTAAACTGTTAGTTCATTTTGATAAATAATCTGAAAAAGATTATTTATTATCTCACAAAATCATTATTTTGAATTAATTTAATTCAAAATAGTAATTAACCTTCTAAAAATCAAGTAATCGGGCAGATTCTTGATTTCCCAAATCAAATCTTCAGTCCACATCTTATCTTCTTGATTTTTTGAATCTCACAAATTAGGCAATCTTATCTTCTTGATTTTTCAAAAATCTTTATTTCTTCTAATTAACTCTCTTTTATTCTCCACCGTTGATCCGATTATCTGAGACATTTTCTTGACCGTCCGATTAATGAATTTGCCCTAACCCTAATTAGGGATTCTTAGGTTTAATCTAGACCTCTCATTCTAGTTTCTCATCATCAATTAATATCACCCGTCCATTTGAAATGGCATTTTCTATAAAATGCCATTTTCCTCTCACTTTTCGATTACACACAGACACGCTGACATTTTATACACTTTCACACCTGCATTCTTAGATTTATCAGAGCATTTATTATAGTCATTTGATCCAGTCTTGGCATTTTCTTAGGCATGGACATTGACAATTATAGTAATAGGCATAGGCATTTATACATAGCATAAATCCTTCAAAGCTTGGTGTAGGACTTAGGCATTTGCAGATTGCTCGTGCGTCCAATCTGAGGGCAACATCATCCAGCAAGTAAGAAGGTATTACGAAAGGGAATCATGGAGGTATCAGCGATCAGGTATAATCGTTCTGTGTTTTACTTCCTTTGTGTTTTGTAAGATCTTTGGGTTTCATTGTCATTTATTGTTTGTTGCTAACACTCCTAATCAAACCTAAAAGAAATCCCTTGATTACAATATCCATCGATCAAATAGTTGTTTTTGAAGGCTCCACACTTTTGCAGTTTGTAGTAGAGGTGATCAGCTCGCCATGGGAGTTTCATGGGGGTTGGAAGCTTTGTTGGCCTGAGAAGAGAGTGCACTATAAGGGGGATCCCGTGCAGCCAAGCTTCTGAATTCACACGCTACAGATATGTGGTTGGGGAAACCTGCGTGGAATCTAGCGAATTGTCACGACCTAAGCTAGGATTGTACTTATCTGATGTGTGTTTGGTTACATTCAAAATGTTGTGTTTGTCAAGTGTCTTCTGGTTCTATCACAGTTCAAAACAAAACATTCTCCAAATAGATCAAAATTTCCATCAAAACGACAAGAAAATCATTTAGAAATTAAACTGAGTCGCATTTGTCGAACCGCAACTGATTTTCTACAACGTAACTGCTTTGTTCAACCGCATCTGACACTTAGAATGCCACATCTATAGGCGTCACGATGCATTTGAACACTAAAAAGCCACATATTCTAAATCAAGTCGCATCTGACAGTCCAAAAGCCGCAATCAAAAAAATGAACCGCATTTGCTAAACTGTGATGCATTCGCAGCTTCGAACGACGCATTTGCCTGTCAAAATTTAAAACTTCACATTCAACACCTGAGGTCTTCAAATTGTCAACCATTGTTTCCAGGGAGATTCTATCAGAAACCAAACTTGAAATTGCTCAAAGTATTGACCATTAGTTTGCATTCATCACCATAGGTTTCATACTTCATTCTTTTTCATTACATACATTTGGCATTAGATTATCCCTAGGTTCACATTTTGCATACTTAGGATTAGGAAAATCTTAAGCACACTTTGCAAAGTCATTGTTTTCAAAATTAGGCCCTCTTGGACTAAGTTATCTGTAATCAAAGGAAAATCAGATTGTTAAATGGGTTAGCACAAATAACATAAAAATCCAATGAAATAACGAAGTACAAAGGAAATCAAATGAAAACGAAAGGAAATATATCACCGAGTGTCTCCATCTTCCATGCTTCACCTTCGTTACACCTTCTTGCTTGCTAGAAATGTGATGTTGCCCTAGATTTGTCTTCTTGAGCAATCTAAAATGCCTAAGCCCTACAACAAGATTCGAAGGATTTGATATTGCCTAAATGTCTATGCCTATAAATCAATGCCTTTGTCTAAAATAATGCCAAAATTAATCAAATGCCTATGACAATGAATAAGTGAGAGTAAATAAATGCCTATAGTAATTATGTAAAATGTCAAGATATGAAAAATGAGAAGGAAAGGGCATTTTATAGAAAAGGCCATTTCAAACGGACGGACGAGATAAATTAGTGACGAGACCCTAAAATGAACGATCCAGATTAAACCTGAGAATCCCTAATTAGGGTTAGGGCAAAATCCTTAATCGAACGGTCAGAATAAAATCAGATCAACGGTGGAGAATAAATGAGGAAATTAATTAGATAATGAAGATTTTCAAAAAATCAAGAAGATAAGATTGCCTGATTTGCAAGATTCGAAAAATCAAAGAGATAAGATCGCCTGATTTGCAAGATTCGAAAAATCAAAGAGATAAGATTCAGACTGAAGATAAGATTTGGAAAATCAAGAATCTGCCCGATTACTTGATTTTTGGAAGATTAATTACTAATTTGAATTAAAATAATTCAAATTATGGATTTCGAGAGATAATAAATAATCTTTTTCAGATTATTTATCAAAAAGGACTGACAGTTAGGATTGACATGACATTTTAAATAATTTTATTTATTTAAAATGGGAAGAATATTAATTAGCAATTAAATAATTAAATTTAATTATTTAATTTAGCAGATAAGATTAATTAATTAAATAAATTAATCAATTTATTTAATTAAGACAGTTAGTGACGTATTAAATAAATACATGAAATTCATTTATTTAATAATCAAAGATAATTAAATGGAGAAGGGAAATTAAATAAATTAAGAAATTTATTTAATTAAAGAAAGACTTAGACAGTTAAGGATGTATTTAATAAATAAATAGAATTTATTTATTTAATAATCATGAAGAATAAAATGACATGAATTAATTAAATAATTATGAATTATTTAATCAATAGTTGAATGTGGACCAAGGACATAATTATGCTAGGACGAAAGTGGTAAAAATGAAGCTTGTAGGCCTAGGTCATTTTTAGGTGTCTACATTATCAAACCCCCTTTTTAGTCATTGTCCTCTTTTGTGAGATTTTTCCAACTCAAAAGTCTAGTTAGGAAAACTCACTAATCATTTAGACCTTTTCACCTTGTCATTTTCAACAAAGTCCTTTAGCAATCAAAATCGAATAAAAAGTTTGAGCTTAGAAGTGCTTAGATAACCTTGTCTTACATTGCTACACATTGCATATCCTATTCACGAAAATCCAAAAACATTAGCCATTCTAGTCGTCATTTTGAACTTAGATTTCACGTAGTGTCATACTTGCATTTAGTTGTCATTCCCATTTGAGCAATGTCATTTATGGTTGAAACTAGACTTCAAAAACAAAAGAAACAAATGGAAAAATTTCGACAAGACCCCATGTTTATTGTCAACAATCCTCCACATGACCCAAACTGGACCTTTTACGATCCATTTTCCAATTTAGACAATCAACCCCCAATAACAACGCAATCCTCATCAAACAGTCCATTCGAACCATTCTTGCAAAAAGATGAAAATGGCCAACTACTTGAGGAAAACTTAGAGGCATTGGCACAAGACCCAGAGGCCTGTCAACTCATTGAAATAATGGTCTGTCATGACAGAGATAGATTCTTAGCTATGCTCTTGAGTGAAGGAGCTAAGTTACCACAAGGATTTGACGTTAACACGCTAAATTTGACACCTCCTGACCCTAATGCCAACAAGGCACATAACATGTCACATAGTCGTCAACTTCCAAATACTATGAGTAATACTTCCTTTGGGACCACAACGACAGTGCATACCACTCCCAATGTCCCAAACACCCCCAACATCCCCAACACCACAAATATCATGATAGTCAATGCCACAACAGTGAATGCCATGGGGGCATCATCAAGTCACAACAATCCCCCCTTGACAGCTCCATCTACTACCATGAACACAACTTCGTCATATCCGTCCAGTGGTATTTCACAAAATACTTTGGGAGGAGGCACAAGACGTGTATTTATCCAAGGACAACAACAAAACGTTAACACGACAACACAGTCAAATTTCATTTCCTCCCAAGGTACAAACACAAACGTTCCCCTTGTACAAAATCAACAATTTACACAAGGTGTCCAAATAACACAACCCATGACATCATTAACACACCATAACATCCATGGTCATAACATCCCCCAAATAATGACACACATGGCTGGGGGACACATCCCAACCTACTCATCTAACATTCATACTCATCAACATGCACCCAATCATAACTTTCAATATCAACATACACCCAATCATAACCTTCAACACCAACATGCACCCAATCATAACTTCCAATACCAACAACATGTCAATTTGCACACGTCATACATACCACAACAATCCATACCGCCACAATACACCAATATTCATGCACAACAAATAGGAACACATGGTGTACCAGGTAATCCAACGTACGAAAACATAAACGACCCTGCGGTGGACGCCCTCAAAACAAGAATGAGGGATGTAGAGAAAACTATCCAAAACATGTACATTTCAGGCAAGAAATCAGAAATATCATATGACCTGAATGTATACCCATTTGACACGAGCTTATACATGCCTCCATTTCCACCAGGATACGTGTCACCCAACTTCACAAAATATAGAGGCAAGACAAATCCCATTGAGCATGTTCGCGAATTTGCAACCAATTGTATGGACATCGCCTATGAACAAACATACTTGATGAGACTTTTTTCTAAAAGTTTGGTGGGTCAAGCCCTTGAATGGTTTTCAAATCAAAAGGATATCCAGACATGGGATGAGCTTAAACAAAAATTCATAAGAAATTATGCGTACAACATCCACATAGATACCTCTATCACTAGCTTGTGCAATCTCACGCAAGAGGATGCTAGTGAGACATTTATCCCATTCTTTCAAAAATGGAGAAGCCTCACTATTCGATGTCACATTGACATCCCCGAAAGGGAAAAAGTCGACATGTTTGTCCAAACACTTCTAGGCCCCTAAAATTTGCATTGCAAATACATTGTTGCACAAACTTCACAGAATTAGTTGAAAAAGGGGTCCAGATTGAGAAAGCCCTTATCACAAAGGGAGAATTGAGATATGGTTCCAAAAACACAAACGTCAATCCACCCGCTAACAAAAACAAATATTGGGTTAAAAATAAGCACGTTACAAACGACGGTGTTGTCGATGCCAAGACTGCAAACACTATAGGTCCTGTATTGGCCTTGAAAGGGGTTCAACAACAAAATAGACCAACAACGACATTGACACCTCCTCCCAATACTTCTTCAAACAACCAAAGCGGTCAAAACAATCAGGGACAATACTGTCAGATGAGACAATTTCCTAGGGGTTGCACATACACCCATTTGGGTGAACCCATTGAAGAAGTCCTTAGGAAATGCCTCCAACATGTGGTCATCATACTTCCAGAACCAAAACCGTATGACCCAGGACAATTCAAACTAGCATGGTGGAATGACAATGCACTTTGCGAATACCATCGAGCAAAAGGGCATACAACCTCTAACTGTCGACAATTGAAAAACATAATACAAGATCTTATCGAAAGTCGCACCATCAAAGTAGGTGGATCACAATTCACCTCCAATTCAGATCATACTATCCACAAGAATCCATTGCAGAACCATGGTTCTCATAATGCTTCCACTTCACGTCCACAGAATCAAGCTAACTTCGCCCGAGCCAAGTATGATTATTCTAGTGGAACAATTATAAATAATGTCTGAATTGACGATGAGTGCATCAATACCATTACGGTCAAGAGAGCACCCCAATGTAATGCTACTACTCGAAGTGGCAAGGTCACTATAGTTGGTCCACCTCCCACTAGACAAGCCAAAATCACTATACCGAGCCCATCTACTAAACAATCACAACCTGCTCCATCTGCTAAACAGTCAAAACCTATCCTAACCACACAGCAATGGAAACCCAAAAGTCAATTCAACCTTATCGACTAGCTAGGAAAAACTTCCGCACAAATATCTATCCTTGAGCTACTTCGTATCTCTCCCGCACACAAAGAAATCCTAAATAAAACTCTCCTAGAGTCGTCGGTCCCCAAGGACATTGATGTCAATCAATTTGAAACTATGGTGGGATATCTCACTACGCCGCACCATGTCACCTTCTCGGATCAAGATTACTCATCACATAAAACTAACCACAATGACGCATTACACATAGAAACTTTTGTCCACAAGCACAAAGTTAGACGGGTTTTAGTAGATGACAGAGCAGGGTTGAACATATGCTCCCTCAAACTGGTTAAGGCTCTAGGGTTCTCTGATGCATGTGTAGACCCAACAAAAAGTATAGTGATCAAATCATACAATGATGAAGAACACTCTTCACGGGGCATTATCTCTCTCCCTATCAGAGTGGGACCGGTCATTGTAGACACAACCTGCCAAGTCCTAGATTTGGAACTACCATAGAACATCTTACTTGGCCATCCATGGATTCACACCTTAAAAGCTGTTCCATCTACATACCACCAATGCCTAAAATTTCCATTTGACGGCACAAAAGTAACCATATACAGAGACCCTGACCCTTTCCAATATTGTACAAACTTAAGGGGTATCTCTGAAAACCGAGTACCTATTAACCGAGAAGCACCTGGCTCCTCGTCATCCAAGTATATCAACCCTTCCACACTCACGTCATCTACCACATCCACTCCATCATGTCTTCCACCATACCACCACCTTCCACCAGCCCTAAGACTGAATCGACTGTCAAAATCCAGGACCTCGGCTGTGGAGAGTTCAAACTAAATATAGCATACAGCATAACAACAATACCCACATCTCCAAAGATATATGGTCGGCCATGTTTCAGAATGGAACCTTAAGAAACCTTCAAAGTTCCACCAAATATAGTTTTTATCAAGAGGGGAGACATGAGTAAGGAAGACCTTACTGACATCACAGGATGGATCTATAAGGATATTGTCACACTACCCCCATTACTAGTTCAAAGATATGGCAAAGGTTATGACATAATGAAGGCCAAAGGCTACAACGGTACTAGTGGCCTAGGAAAAAATAAAACTGGTCGAAGGGAACCCATAGAAACTTTTCAAATTCTGAAGTATCTTGGATTAGGGTTTGATTCACCCGACAATGATGATCGACGTACCTCTGGACTTTCAAATGAGTGAGTACATGCTTTGGATAGTGTCGAGACTACTAGGGAAACCCTCACTGAAACAGACTCCCATGAGTGGGAATTTGGCTCAGAACAATCCCTAAGTGACTATTGTCTTGATGATTTGTTTGTCGAACCAGGGGAACTAACCTCTGAACAACGATTTTGGAAAACATTCAAAATTGAACAGGCACCAAATAGTCAAAGTCCTACTACCACCTCCCATGCCATACAACACCTGTCATCTAAACCCCATCAATCCAATCCATCCGAGGTATCAAACGACACTGACAACTAGGACTCTAAAACCTTCACTCCCTATTTTGACAACGAATATGACACTAGTGAAGGAGAATATTGGATAGAGTCTGATGTCGAGTTGGACGATGATAATCTCATATACAACATCATGGAGTCTATCTACATGCTGTCTGCATCCTCACCACAATTTACTAGCATTGACGATGGCATCTCCTTAGTTTACCCTAAGCTAGTCGATTGGGACCAACAAGGACCGCCAGTTCTAGACACATTTCATAATGATGAGGCAATTACTGAATTCATGGGATTACAAGAAGGCATACCCAGTGGGGACCACAAATCAGGATTCGCCATTGATTTAGATTGCACAACATACTTCGGCGAGACTACTCTGTCCTCTAGTCGCAAAAGTAAAAGTAAAAATAAAGTAAAAAATGAAACATCTCTAGGTGAAAACCGAAAGGCACCTCTTGACGATAAAATAGTAAAAATAAAGGATGTATCTACGGGTGAAAACCTCTCTGAGGCACCCAAAGATGGAGGACTGGACTTTCTCCTCGTGCAACAGGAGAAATCGACTATGCTTATTGAGGACACAATAGAGGATAGCATTTCAACTGCAGAAGACCCCAAGATGGTCCTATTTGCTGCATCATTGACTAACGAAGAGAAACCAAAATTTCATAAATTCTTTGCAGAACAAAAAATCAATTTCACGTGGTCCTATGCTGACATGCCAGGATTGGACCCAGAACTAATTCTGCATCATCTGCCAGTATTACCTAATGCTAAACCAGTCAAGCAGAAGTTGCACAAAATGCATCCCCAAGTTGCCCTATTGGTCAAGGCCAAGTTAAAGAAATTGTTAGATGCCGGATTCATAAGGTCTATTGACTACGCTGAATGGATTTCTAATCCGGTCCCAGTCACAAAGCCAAATGGGTTGATCCATGTATGTATAGACTTCTGAGACCTAAATAAAGCATGTCCAAAGGATGACTTTCCCTTGCCAAACATTGACATCATAGTGGACCTTATAGCAGGATATGAGATGCTATCCCTCATGGATGGTTTCTCCGGTTATAATCAAATCCGCATTGCTCCTAAGGATCAACAAAAAATGGCATTTACTTGCCCATGGGGTACATACTGTTGGAATGTCATGCCCTTTGGTCTAAAAAATGCAGGTGCCACATATCAAAGGGCTATGACCATGATCTTCCATGATATGATGCACAAAATAATGGAGGATTATGTCGATGACCTCTTGGCCAAATCAGCAACAAGGAAAGATCATTTGAAGGTACTCGACACAATTTTCAAGAGACTTGAAGAGTACAAAGTTTGATTAAACCCTAAGAAGTGTGTTTTTGGAGTCACATCAGGTAAACTCTTGGGGTACATAGTTTCCTGAAGAGGCATAGAGGTCAATCCAGCAAAGGTCAAAGCAATCATAGACATGCCTCCACCCAGAGGAATCAGTGAACTCGGAACTCTGCAAGGCAGAGTACAATCTATCTGGCGTTTCATAGCCCAATTGACAGATAAGTGTCATCTGTTTCAGCATCTGTTGCGCAAGGGTATCCCCTTTGTATGGACGGATAAATGTCAACAGGCCTTCCAGCAAATCAAAGATTACCTACTATCAACACCAGTCCTCATGCCTCCTATTCATGCAAAGCCATTAATTCTATACATCTCGACTACTAGTTCAGCACTGGGGGCATTGTTGGCACAAAATGATCATGAAGGAAAAGAAAGAGCAATCTATTACATCAGTCGGACACTGATAGAGTATGAGTTGAACTACACATACATTGAACGTGCATGCTCGCTGTTGTCTTTGCATCCCAAAAACTATGACACTATATGCTCAGTCATCAGACACAGCTGGTTGCCAAGATTGATCCACTGAAATATCTCTTAAGTTGGGCAACATTAACAGGTCAGCTGGAAAAATGGGTCATGATACTAAGCGAGTATGACATACAATATGTCGAGCATAAGGAAATAAAAGGGCAGGTAATAGAAGATCAGCTAGCAGATGCACCAATCCAAGTCACTCATCCACTAGTAACTGATTTTCCTGATGAGTCCATTTTTCATGAGGAACCAACGGCACCATGGAAGCTATATTTTGATGGGTCTCATACTGGTCATGGCTCAGGCGCTGGAATCTTGTTTATCACACCATTGGGGGATTCAATTCCTAAGTCATTCAGGATCGCTTTCCCTTGTACAAATAACATTGTTGAATATGAAGCACTAGTCACAAGTCTCAAGTTGGCAATTAAATGGAAAATTCAGACATTGCTTGTATTCGGGGATTCCCAGCTCGTGATCAACCAAGTGAATGATGATTATGAAACAAAAGATGAGAAGTTGCTTCCCTACAAGAGGATGGTGGACAGTTTCCTGACATACTTACAATTGATTTCTTTTGAACAAATCCCTAGGGCACAGAATAAGGCAGTTGATGCAATGGCTACTATTAGTTCTCTCTTGGACATCCCTAAAAATGTGTCACCATTTGAGTTCTTAGTAGAACAGCTTTTGATACCGGCATATGATATCCCAGAATCAGAAATGGTTTGCGAACTTGTTGGTCCCAAATCTCCTTGGTATCAGGACATTTATGACTACCTAAAATCTCAAACCCTTCCACCGAACCTCTCCAATAACCAAAGGAAGTCCTTCATTAGAAAATCTACAAGGTATGCCATTGTTAGTGACACCCTGTACCGCCATAGTTTTGACGATACCCTCCTTAGATGTCTCGACACTGACGAAGCATGTACGATCTTATGAGAAGTACACGACGGTATATGCGAATCTCATTCGAGTGGTCCTACTCTGGCTAAGAAAGTAACAAGACTTGGGTATTATTGGCCAACCATGAAAAAAGATGCAATTGAATATGTCAGGACTTGTCACAAATGTCAAATACACAGTGATTTGGTTCATGCTCTAGTACTGGAACTCCGGCCAATCACTTCTCCTTGGCCCTTCACTCAATGGGGACTCGACCTCATGGGTAAGATTCATCCAACCTTATCCAACGGCCACAAATTCATTATTACCACCACAGAGTATTTCACAAAGTGGATTGAAGCCATCCCATTGACATATATTAACGGCAAGAAAATATCAAAGTTCATCCTTAACTACATCATTTGCTAGTATGGCCTTCTGCAATCCATCATCACTAACAACGGACGTCCATTTAAAAACCAAGACGTACGTGAGTTATGTGAGCGATTCCATATCCAACACCACTTTTCATCTCCATACTACCCACAAGGAAACGGCCAAGCTGAGGCGTCTAATAAAACCATTGTCAAAATTATCAAAAAGACTGTCAATGACACTGGTCGTGACTGGCACATACAACTCAACCCTGCTCTGTGGGCTTATCGAACTAGCATTCGTACACCTACAGGAGCCACCCAGTTTGCCCTAGTCTTTGGTGCTAAGGCCATCTTGCCCATTGAGGTCAAAATTCCTTCGCTACGAGTCTCCCTGAAGGGTCTAACTAATGAAGAGGAGTACCGACAATCATGCTTGCATGACCTGGAAATGCTGGAAGAAAGATGGAAAAATTCACTGAACCATCTCCAAGCATATCAGAACCGTCTTTGTCGCAGCTATAATAAAAAGGTTATGGTCAGAAAGTTTGACATTGGCGATCTAGTTCTCATGCAGAACCCCAAGAACCAAGCCAATAGAGAAAAGTTAGGAAAATTTGAACCAAACTGGCTAGGTCCCTACATTATCATATCATTTTTTGGTTCTAGAGCTTATCAACTAGCAACTCCAGATGGAGAACAATTGACAGAGCCCATCAACAGTTTACATCTTCAAAGGTTCTATGCATAGCATCAGAGGATGGAGCTGCAAACCATAAAATACAAAAAAAAAATAAAAAATTAAAAAATCGTCACTCTGATGAAAACCTGGAAAACAGGCATCTTGGTGACACCAAAAAATTCAAAAAGTCAAGAAAATGGTAAAGAGAAAAATGATTCATTCAATAGTGAAAACCTGGAAAACAGGCGCTTTGGACAGATACCATGGTGAAAACCTAGCAAACAGGCACCATGCGTAATCAATCATTGCTCTGCCATCTACTGTCATTTTGTCTAACTTGGCCTAGGATGAAAGGTATTTTCACCATTATTCCACAAATCGCCACCACATCCTACCCTACCTATCATAGTAGATAAATGATTGACATCAAGTCTTGACGATCATCCATCTAGTAAACCAACAGCATCCCGTCCATATTCCCTACAAACGGCTAAGTCTTGGACCTGATTGGGGGCAAAATGTTTATCATGAAACTACAATGGATGTCGCACATGATCTTGGCAATTAGCAAAAAGTCCTTAAAAAAGACAAAAACATTGGAAAAAAAGTCTTGAAAAAAGACAAAAACATTGGCAAAAAGTCTTGAAAAAATAAAAAAACATTGGCAAAAAGTCCTGAAAAAAGACAAAAACATTGGCAAAGTCCTAAAAAAAACAATGGAAAAAAGTCCTAAAAACAAAGACCAAAAAACATTGCAAAATGTCCTGAAAAAAGACCTAAAAATCATAAAACATCCTAAAGAAAACCACAACAAATCATCAGACCGCTCGACAAACACAAACGCAGTGTCATCTCTTGTCAAAGTCAATCAAGTCAATCGATCCATGTCATTGTCAAACTTTGTTGTCTTTGTGCACTTGCTATGTAGGCAACACTCACATTTTGAGTCCCCGAGACATTAGGTCAGTCCTTTTAGGTTTGTCAAAATAAAATCATGACGCAATCTTTGCTCATCAAGACAAAGTCATTGGTCGTGTCAAACTACGAGGTCTCTGAGTGTATGACATAGGCAAGGACATCTGTTGATGAGCCCCCAAGGCCGCACTAGGTCAGTCCATTAGGGTTCATGGCACTACACTGGCACACACGTCAAAAGTCTTAAATCATTTTCCACATGGGAAAACTCCTAAAACAAAGTAAAACAATCATTTATTCAACATGGAAATCTCATCAACACATCACTCATATCATCAAGGCAATATCGGCATATAGTCAAACACAAGTCAAACTCAGTCAAAGCAAGTCAAATCATCATAAACCGGTCAAACTGTCAAATTTTGGTTAGTCTTCAAATGAGTGTTGAATGATAACCTCTGTCATTTACGCCTTAGGATGTGTCCTTCCTAGGCATCATCATCGGCATTCGATATTTTGAATGATCCTCTTGACATATAAAGATCACTCTTCATGACGTCAATATTCTTTAGATGTGTCCTAAAGAACCAACTCTCTCATTTATGCCTTAGGATGTGTCCTTCCTAGGCATCGTCATTATTTTGAGGGACCCCTTACGACTATCAGGGATCAAATCCTCTCGTCATCGGTATTATTCAAGATGTGTCCTTCCTGAATTCACCAATTCTCGACATTTTCCAAGGTCATCAAAACTTTAAACATTTCGACATCTCAACATTATCAAACATGGCATCTTGGCATCAGAACAATGGATATCCAGACGCACTTGGCAAACACTTGACAATTGTCTTTTAGTTTTTATCATGATATTAGTTTTTCAGCAAGATCCCACTAAGCAGGATTTAGAGAAGCAGAGATGTATCATGTCAATTGACACGCATGACTACTCATTTCTCAGCGAGGTCCTGATTTTGGGATTTAGAAAAACAACGACATATCGTGGTAAGGACTCTTTTTTTTGTATTTTGACAATCATGCTACTAGTTTCTCAAGGATGTCCTGGAAATAGGATTTAGAGAAGCAACGACGTTTCATGATTTGTCCTTGTCTTTTTTTTGCATGTGGTTGATTATGGCAAAAAGACTAGGGCAAGCTCGCTCCTAGTATGAGTCATGATCATCCTTGTCTGTGACTGTTTGTCTTACGTGATGGTACAACCTTGCACACCTTGATCTATGTCATATCATGGTGTTTCTTGGCCATTACAATAGTCTGCCCAATGATGATTAAGAGCAATAAATACTAATGTCCTGTGGAAAAGCTTTGAAGGATTTGGTCTAGGAATTAACATGCATTTTTGTAGGTCTCGTCATCTTCTCCTCTTTGGTCTAGTCATCTTCTCTCATCAAGTTTTATCGTCTTCTCTCGTCCATCTCACGATGACATCCTATGACATCCAAAAACATAAGTGCATATATGATCATATAAACATTGCATTAGATCAATACATACATCATCCATGTTATCAAATTATATACATAAACATGGCATTAAACATAATCATCAACATTGCATCTGTTACTAAAATACATTATGCACATCATTATTATCATCTCACATAAATAAGCATTGCATCATCAAGGCATCAAAATCATAAATAAGCATCATATAGAGGACATCACATCAAATGCATAAATGAAAGAACATCACATAACACATATAGGCTTTATCAGTAATTGCATCATCATATAGTATCATCTCAAAAATGTACAATGTCACAGGATAAAGTCAGGAGATATCCCAAAAATGGAGCTCACAGGCTCAATAATATACATAGTGTGTCATAATAACCAAATGCCCCTAGGGTAGACTCTCATCATCCCCTCGAGGTGAATAATGTGGTGGCTAAAGCTCTGTCAATGGCTCTGAAACAATAGGTGGACCTGTCGCAACCTTTTCCTGTGCCACTAATGGAACTGTGAGGGACAGGGTCATCTCAATAGTATAAAACATCTGTGATGTCACTGCAGCTGGACTCTGAGAAGTAGAGGGATAAACCACTGGTGGCTGTACCTGTCCTGACCTCTGCACTGAACCAGTCGACCCATGACTATGCCCTGAATGGTGACTCAGAATGTGCCTGCGTGAATGATGTGACCTGTGCCTTGAAGTGTGCCCTATCGAGGTAGACCCTCAGGCACTGGTCTGACTCCTACTGCCACTGGCACTACCTAATCTGTGGCCACTACCTGTCCTCGACTGTGATCGCGACAAAGTAGGATCCCGTCGCTCTGGCAACACTACCTGCTCATATAGAGTCCTGTACTGCCCCAGTCTTGTGCTAACCCTGGCCAACTCCTGGACCATGTCTCCCATGGGCCCTGTGCATAATGCTGCAAAATCTATGCACCACTGAGCTGCATCCTACTGACGGATCACCGCCTGATCTCGCTCTACCTGGGCTACCTCCAATGCTGACTGTAAGGACCTGACCTTTGCCATGCTAGCATCCAATCTCTGCTGTAGGTCTGCTACCCTCTAATCTGCTATGGCATCCTGGGGCAGTCCTGAGCTGGAGGGTATCTCCTCCACTCCCTCTACCATTTGCCATCTAAGGAGCCTCTCGGCCTCATCCATGGCGTCATCCTCATCATCATCATCCTCCACCCCGACCTCCTCCTATCCTCCGACCTCCACCTCCACATCCTCCTATCCTCTGACCTCTACCTCTGCCTCCTCCTGCCTCTCCTCCTCCTATCTCTCCATCTTTGGCACATCCTCCTATCTCTCCACCTCCACCTCCACATCCTCCTGTCCCCTGACCTCTACCTCCACCTCCTCCTCAAGCCTCTTTGCCTCTGCCTCCTCCTCATTTCTCTCCTCCTCCCATCTCTCCTCACCCTCTGCCTCCTGTCTGGGCTACTCCTCTCTCTCCCTCTCCTCACTGACCTTGGGGATAGCATCTAACGCTACCCTCGCCACTCGTGGACACACCCTCCAGACCTGTCTCTATCCATCCCACCATCACCTCCTACCATCTCCACCATCATCTCCACCTCTGCCTTCGTCCCCACCCCTGCCTCTGTCCCTGCCTCCATCCCCACCTCTACCTCCATCCCTAACTCTATCTCCACCCCTGCCTCCATCCCCGCCTCCATCCCTCCCCTGGCCTCTGCCCCTGTCAACGCCTCTACCTCCTCGTCTAGCCCGTGGTACTCGAGGAATCACTGACCACCTATCCACTAGTGCTGGCCCATCAGGATCTGTCAATGGTACGAGTTTGCGTGCCTGCTACCATAGATTGTAATCTGTTATGGTCCCCGGATCAGCTGCTCCTCCTCTCCATCCCCATACCTAGGCTCCTAGCCCGTCTATCTGCTACTCTGCGAATACAACTAGGATGGTTGGTCCCCAGTCGTACTCTCTGGAAGGCCTGGCATACTCGGCTGTCCCTACAGGTACACCCTGCTGCTCTCTAAACTGCCTAAGAACATGCTGCAGTAAATACATCTCGACGATCAGTGACGTCTGCACTATCTGGCCAATCAGGTACCTATACTATCTACAGAAGCTAAGATGCTTATACTCATCATCCCATACCTCATAGTCTCTGTATGGCCGCCAGATGAATGTCACCATGGTGTCGATCCTATGCCGCCACTAGCCGATCTCACCCATCCATGTCTGTTGTAGCGCACCGACATAGTAGTAAGCGTAGGGCATCCCCTCGGCTAACTGTGGTCTCTCAATGGGAGGATGAAAGATGGCAATGTGCTTCCATGCCCAAATCATCATCAATGTAGTCCTGTAGGAGATACTCTCTCCTCTCATGTATGCAACATTGTGCAACTGGTGGTAAAGTGTCCCAAGCAAACAGGGACCCCAAGCATAAACTGTCCTATCCCGTCTCATGCCAACCAGGATGTCTCCCCAACCAATAGGAAATCCATGTCCCTGGTAGTCTGGAATTAGGATCCCTCCAATTAGAGTCGCAAGGAATGCATCGAAGCGACCATAGTGCTCGGCCATAAACTCCCATCTGATCTCGTACCCCTAGATGCCCAGTCCTACACCCTGATCTCAGTAATAAGCTCAGAAGGTCTGCTCGCCATGCCGAGGATCGTTGACAATCCGCTCCCCTCGGATCGGCACTTGCAATATCTAATAGACATCCTCCAAGGTGATCATGGCCTCACCTGTCGGTAGGTGGAACGAACAAGTCTCTGAATGCCACTACTCACACAGCGCAGTCAATAAACCCCTATTCACCCGAATGGCAAGCATAAAAGCAGCATAGAATAGTCCCAGACACATCAATCGTCACCGCTCTCGTGGGCCCAACTGATCGGCAAACCGAAATGTGGTCGGTCTGCTCTCTCTCGTATAGATAGGGGCAAGCTACCTCTGCAAAAAGATGAACAATATATTAGTACTTTTTGGACAACTGTTAGCATCATGAAAAGCATCTAAGGATACGCAAATATCAAAATCAACTAAGGTCAAGGTAAATTACAAATTCGTCGCATTTAGGCAATTGCGTCTCAAAATGTCAATTGTGTTGTACTGTACATCAAATGCGGTCCACAAGGGCAAATGCATCACATTTTAACAATTGCATCGTGAAATTTGGCAACTGCATCGCATTAAGGCAATTGTGCAACATAATGACAATTGCGTCGATAAAAACATCGAATGCGTTGCAATTTGGCAATTGCGGCATTTAGGAAATCAGTTGCGACACGAAAAGTTAAATGTGTCGCAGAAATTGTCAAATGATGTGCAAATGACTGGGTTATCCTATTTTGTCTAGGCACTTGCGTCGCGACGCATCAAATGTGTTGAACACGCAGACAGTTGCAGCTTACACGAACGCAATTGCGTCGCGGTGCACTTGTTAGCTATCCTAGAAACTTAAATTTGGCACGCAAAATGAGAATTTGATAAAGTGGGACAAGGGTACATACCACTGGCTCTGAGCCCTCTGGCTATCTGTAGGTCCGCACGATCTCCCTACAGTGCTCTAACACTAGAATCACCATCATCGCTATTGTACCTTTCACTCTGAACTCTTGAATTTCGCAAGGTAAATAGTAGAAATGAATTGACTTTTACCCCTTTGTCAACCTATTTATAAGGTCAAAATGAAATTTATCAGCTGACGTTAATACTGGAAGGTCGTTTGACCACCTTTGACTTCCTCGTTAGTTGCTTTAAACATGTTAGAATCCGAAATCGACTACGCCATTGTTTTTCTGGTCATTAAATTGATTTATCGGGACCCCTTTGTAAATTTTTCTATCGCCGACCCAAAATTTGAAAATTTCCCAAGGGGGCAATGATACTCTATACCTTTACTGGGGCATGACTTTGACTTATTTTCTTTGTCACAATGCGACAAGCGACATTATGACAAAGACGGGCAAAATGTAGACACCTAAAATGACCTAGGCTGCAAGCATCATTTTTACCACTTCGTCCTAGCATAATTATGACATTTAATTATGTCCTTGGTCCACATTCGCTATTGATTAAATAATTCATAATTATTTAATTAATTCATGTCATTTATTCTTCATGATTATTAAATAAATAAATTTTATGTATTTATTAAATACGTCATTAATTGTCTAAGTCTTCCCTTAATTAAATAAATTTCTTAATTTATTTAATTTCCCTTTTGCATTTAATTCTTCCTGATTATTAAATAAATGAATTACATTTATTTATTTAATATGTCACTAATCGTCTTAATTAAATAAATTGATTAATTTATTTAATTAGTTAGTCTTATCTGCTAAATTAAATAATTAAATTTAATTATTTAATTGCCAGTTTAATATTCTTCTCATTTTAAATAAATTAAATTATTTAAAATGTCATCTCAATCTTAACTGTCAGTCCATTTTGATAAATAATTTGAAAAAGATTATTTATTATCTCACAAAATCATTATTTCGAATTAATTTAATTCAAAATAGTAATTAATCTTCTAAAAATCAAGTAATCGGGCAGATTCTTGATTTTCAAAATCGAATCTTCAGTCCACATCTTATCTTCTTGATTTTTTGAATCTCACAAATCAGGCAATCTTATCTTCTTGATTTTTTGAAAATCTTTATTTCTTCTAATTAACTATCTCTTTTATTCTCCACCGTCGATCCGATTATCTGAGACATTTTCTTGACCATCCGATTAATGAATTTTCCCTAACCCTAATTAGGGATTCTCAGGTTTAATCTGGACCTCTCATTCTAGGTTCTCATCATCAATTAATCTCGCCCATCCATTTGAAATGGCATTTTCTATAAAATGCCATTTTCCTCTCACTTTTCGATTACACAGACATGCTGACATTTTATACACTTTCACACTTGCATTCTTAGATTTATCAGAGCATTTATTATAGTCATTTGATCAAGTCTTGGCATTTGTTTAGGCATGGACATTGACAATTATAGTAATAGGCATAGGCATTTAGACATAGCATAAATCCTTCAAAGCTTGGTGTAGGACTTAGGCATTTGCAGATTGCTCGTGCATCCAATCTGAGGGCAACATCATCCAACAAGTAAGAAGGTATTACGAAAGGGAATCATGGAGGTATTAGTGATCAGGTATAATCATTCTATGTTTTACTTCCTTTGTGTTTCGTAAGATCTTTGGGTTTCATTGTCATTTATTGTTTGTTGCTAACACTCCTAATCAAACCTAAAAGAAATCCCTTGATTACAATATCCATCGATCAAATAATTGTTTTTGTAGTGCTGTGGGAAACCTACTGCAATGAGGGTGAATACAGATGGATTTGGAGGTGGGGACACTGATGCCATAAGAAGTCATTCTAAAGAATGCACAATAGATCCAAACATGGGTTCTGCATGAACGATGGCCTTCAGCGCCAACTTAAATATCATTATTTGAAATGCAAAAAGGACAAGTGCATGGTACTGCAGAGGCATGAATTTTGATTCTCATGAGCTCCTTTTAGTCTCCCTCGTTCTGAAAATTCTTTGATCGCCACTCAAAAATAATAAATTTATAGAAATCTTAACTTCTCCTTGTTGTAGGAAGAGCATACAAATATTCAATGTGGGTGAGTTATGGAAAGGGGTGGGACACCATGATGAGAACATTGTTGGGATAATGAAGACAAGTAGCCCGTACAAGATAAATGCTGGAAAGTGGTGGGGCTTCACTATTATAGAGTAAGGCAATTGTGATGACACCCAACCAGTGGTGGCCCACATGGCCAGACCCACCAACAAGTCCAAACCCAAGACCTAGCTAGCAAACATGAGGTTTTGCACTGAGGAAATGACGTATGCATGACCCGCACAGCTAAATGACCCTAAGGTTGCATCATTCAAATAATGGCCATCAAGAGATGTCTTTTCGCTAGTGAACACCCATATCCATTGGGGAGGATCTAAATAATTATTGTCTTGGTGGTTTTCTTCCTCGGGCTTTAGATAGGGGTTGTTGATCATGGATACTGAGTACATCACAAAAAGGGGTGGCATGAAGATTTGATCATTGAGTGACGATAATAGAACGATGAGAGGATAGCAAGACTGAGTGTGGATCTTGCCACGTAGGCAGAATTTAGGGGTCAGCCGCCACTTAGCGGTGAAACAGGAACGGAGACCCACACAAGGCAGCCCGCAATTGCATATTCATGGAGTGTGAAGGACACAATGCCAAAAGAGAACACGGGGTCTACACATCGGGTGAACACAGAGGCTTGGTTGCAAGCGAACAATGGAGCGCAACAGTGAACAATAGGATGAAGCCTATGAATGTGCGTCTGTGAAGGTCAACAGACACTGGCCAAAAAGCTAAGGGAAACCCTCAAGACTCAGCCTGTAGAGGAAAATGACTTGGTGAAACTCAGCTAGGTGAATTCATCCAATATGAAATTGATCATTTTAAGATTTTTGACTGACTTAGGCTTGGAGGAAAGGGTGTGAAAAGTGAGACAAGAACAAAACAGCTCGTTGGGAGTGAAAATGACCCATCAAGAGCGAAAAGAGGAGATCCCTACCTTTGGCAGGGTGTGTGTCCAAAATATGCACAATAGGTGAGGGACAGGAGGATGCGAGGGAGGTTAGGGTAGAGGGAGAGTAGCCAGAGGGACCTCATCCAAAGGGAGCAAGGCCAAAGGCAGGTTATCCAGAGATGGATGTAGAGGTAGAGATCGCTAGGGAGGAGGATGCGGTCATGGGAGAGGAGGATACAAGGGGATATGAGGAGTTAGGTGTATATGAGGAGATGGATGATGCAAAGAGGAAGATCAGAGATTAGATGGTGGAGGGTGAGGAGGATCCATCTCATATACCACCATTTCCTTGATATGCAATAGTTGATTAGTGACTGATGGATATGCAAATTCAATTAGATGAGGCCCTCAGCCGAATCAGGGCATTAGAGGCAAAGTTGGAGGTTGCCAGGGTGAAGAGGGATCAGGCAGTGGTGAGGCAGTAGGAGGTGCATCAATGGTGCTCACAGTTTGCAGAGTTGTGTGTTGGGCTTGTGGGAGACGTGGTGAGAGAGCTAGCGAGGGTGAGTGTAGGTCAAGAGTACTACATGAGATTGTATGATAATCATGCCAACAGAGCAACGAGAGTCAAGTTTCACTCAGGCTCGAAGTTAGATAGGCAGTAGCTCAAGAAGCAATAGCAGGAGCCAGAATAGTGTGAGCCTATCCACCTCATTTGGATAGTCATTAGGAGATAGGTCATCAAATAGCCACTGAATTGATGCAAATGTTTTATTTATTCTAGTGATGTAATTTAAATATGTGAATGGATTTACGTAAATGTGTAATGTACTAATGAAATTCCTATATATGAGCACGTATGAAATTATATTTTTGTATGTCATAGGACATCATCAGGGGATGGAAGAAGAGAGATTACTAGACTGAAGGAGATGGATGTTAGTGCAGGCAATGAATCCTTCAATATACTACTTGTTAGTAAACAAATTTTTCCTTTGAAAATGAATGAAAGAAAATGACTCAGATTTCCCAGTGAGAACAAATAGTACTAACAGTTGTGTCTCTTGCAATAGTATTTACAAGTGCTCTCTACTTATTTTACAAGGTGCAGCTACCTTCGGAAGATATACAATGAATGGAAAATACTGGGGCCTGGTTTTAACCAGAAAGTAGCAAAGGAACACTAACATTTACCCATAACCAAGAAATTAGATTCAATGAATTGATTCAAAATGAAGTGAATGTAGAAAAATGATACAAATCCCATTTATTCCACACCCACAATGGGAAATAAGAAAAGAAAGAGCAGTAAATTTCCCCTTCAATAGATGAATTATTCTGCATTCAAAGTTCCAAAAATAATTGCACATACAGTTGATATAATGGAATCAATATTGGAAAGGAATTGAAAAATCGCAAAGTCTATTGACAATCAAAGAAACATTTGCAAATGCAAAGATCTGAAAATGCTTTCTTTATTTCTCCAATATAAAAATTGTGAGCACAAAGGCCCAATATCCACTACAATCAACTAAATTGAAAGAAAAACCTAAAACTTCCCTCACTTCCCCTATTTCTAGGAATAGCGAAAAGATGATCCCCTACTATTAACTTGGAGGCCTATATATATATATATGTGCATCCCCAAAACTATTACAATACAAAAGTAATGGTCTTGAGAAAAATCGATGACAAGGATCGTGAAACGACAACCATTTTTTTAGAAAATACATTATTCTCTATCACAAAAAGATTACATGGATGTCGCTAAACCACTAGAGGTGCCAAAACTTTATACAGCTCCAATTGCATTTCAATAACTAAATTGTGAAATTTAGCGTGTTCTTCTTCTTCCAAAACAAGGATCGCCCTGTTGTACTCAACATGGCTAGTTTTCTCCTTCCAGGCCAACAAACGCAACTGAGAAATGATGTCGAATTTCTCTTCCTCTACCCAACTCAAATTAGGTTGCAAGATAGGAACAAGTTTAGCTTCCTCTTCCCTAACATCACTAGGAAGTACCATTTTGAGAAAACTTTGGAATCAAAAAACACTGCCACCTTCCCTTGCATGCATGCTTATCTAACTTTGGTGCTATAAAGTAGCCATTTATTTTCTAGGAAAAATGTGCCAAACCATTTCACCAACTTTCTTATTAAAGATTTGTCCTTTTAGAGGATTTTTAAATATTACGTTAAACTTTTTGTTGACATCTCAAGATTATTGAGAAAACATTCTTTAAAGGCACTATATAATTCATTAAATGCACTAAAACTTTGGAAGTGGTATATCCGACTGAGGTTTCCTTGTCACTATGAGCTAGAACTTTGTAACCATGGGTCAGAAGGTTTAGAGTTTCAAGAACTGTCAATATCTCGACTACATAAAGCATCACTTCAAAGGTTGGAAGAAGGTCAGGTGATTTTGAAATTTTGAAACCTAGCAACTTGGTTAGGAAACTTGATAGGATCGTGATAGTTAAAATATTTATCAAAGTCGTGACTTAGTCATAAATGCACAAGTTTTAAAATTATCATGGAAGAAGAAAATTTAAAATGAAAAGACTTGGAATAAAATTTTAGGGGGTAACATTGGCTCCGACTAGGGACTGTATTTTTGTAGAAAATGCAGAGAACTCTAGAATCATTAGGGTAGACCGGTCTAGGTCCATTGGGCATGGAGTCAAAAGAAAAGTAAAGGGCAAGGGATAGTTCGTAGAAGGGTGGAGGGGAATTGGGCACAAACCAAAAACAAAACGGAAACCAACCCAACAAAAGAAAGGAAAGAACAGCCTAAGACTCCCATATGCACCCTAATTAGGTGCAAAAACACCAATTTTTCTTATGGAACTATGCAAAGCTATTTACAGGTTTAGAAAAATAGATGCCAGAATGAAATAAATGAATATTCCAATGGGGCATCACCATACTTAGCTACAACTTGATGCTTTGAATAATGACTGTGTGATCTTTGATATATGCAGATCCTCTAGATGAAATACTAAATCCAAATAACTATTCCTTATGAAATGTATATGAATCAGATAACACTTCAATGTTCTTATGATGCCAAGAAACACTTCCTCCTGTATGGCTTGAAGTATACCAATCTCGAGTCATTGAATGCATCTTTCATGATTTGATTGTAATTCTTCTTTAATTTGATGACTCACATCTAGATTACTTAGCGAACGATTGAAAACATTAAAATCAAGGATTAATCAGCCCTCGAATTGGAAAACCCACATATAAACCATCAGACAAGAACCTCCCTTTGCTACAATCCACTTTTCTGGTAGCATATGATTGAGAATTATCCTCATCTAGAAAAACTTTGCTTTACTTTATGACATCAGATTCAATAAATTTGTGACTAACTTCATCACTCATGTTTATAGCTCTAACATTATCCAATTTAGGAAATGTGAAGGCTTCAAATCCAGCTTGCATGAAAATTGGAGGGGAGACATTCAACACCTCATTTGTATGTTGAGCATCTTGAAATTAATCTTCATCACCGACAAAAGTAAATGTTTCCATTTCTACAATAAATAAGGATGATAGAGAAACATTATTCTCATTATCCTCATTATACCTTGCATCTTGGAAGGATGGTTCATTTTCTTTACCATGTGAGGGATTTTAAGGTTCATGATGTAAGTAAAAAGCTTCAATTATTCCATTTATACGAGGCTCACATTCTACAACATTTCCTTTATTCTACCAAAATGGTTTGATAAAAAATAGTGAGGTTAAGACATTCAACAGAAGGAGGTTGCATATATTGAAAATATATAGGCTGAGGGATTAACTTCTGCATGGCAGGCTTCATCATAAATTCACATTATGAATAGTCTGCAACCTGATTTGCTTTCCATAATCCACTTAATATCAAATCATCTTCAATCTCTACAACCTCTTGTTGAGAAATTTGAATAACATTTACTCTACTTTTTAATTCAAATTGAACATCAAAATGCAGAGAGGAAGTAAAATTAAAAAGCTAAATTTGCTCACCTGGTTTTATGGAGGTGGGAATTTTCTTGAGCAACCGGTTAAATCTATCCAAGAAATCTCTAACGGAATCACCTTTTTTCTTACGGATATTGAAAAATTGATTCAATAGATCAGCTTCATAAACAAGGCCCTTGTATCTTCCCAAGAACTTATTCTTTAGAGAGTCCCAATCTATAAATCTTCTAGATTTTGAATCCATTCTATTACTCGTCCAATGAGACTCTCAACAAACAACCACACAAACACATATTCTTCTTGAACTCCAAGGATTCCACATGCAATGGTGAATGCTTGAATATGATAATCTAGATCTTGAGAACCTTCACCAGCAAATTTAGGAAAATATTTTCTTGAACCTTCAGGTATCGTTGTATATTGGGGCAAAGAAAATTGTCCAATTTGAGTTCCCCAAGGCTGGGATGCTATCAAAGCCATGACATAACACTGGAATTATTCTACAAAAGAGATCTTTTATAAATAGAGAGTCACCAACCTCTATCCTCAAGGAGGTACCATGAAATTTTTGATGGAACAAAATACCAACCACTTCAATTTGGTCTCCAACGAAGTCACCAAAAATATGTTAGTAAACAGATTTGTCCTTCAAAAATTTATGAAAGAAAATGACTCAAATTGCCCAGCGAGAAGAATAAATAGTACTAATAGTTGAGTCACTCGCAATAGTATTTACAGGTGCTCTCTACTTATTTTACAAGGCATGACTACCTTCAGAAGATATACAAAGAATTGGTTATTCTTTTAACTAGAAAGCAAGAAAGGAACACTAACATTTATCCATAACCATGAAAGTAAATGCGATGAATTGATTTAGAATGAAGTGAATTTAGAAAAATGATACAAATCCCATTTATTCCACACCCAAAATGAGAAATAAGAAAAGAAAGAGCAGTAAATTTCCCCTTCAATAGATGAATTATTCTGCATTCAAAGTTCTAGAAATAATTGCACATATAGTTTCATATAATAGAATCAATATTGGAAAGGAATTGCAAAAATCCAAAGTATATTCACAATCAAAGAAACATTTGCAAATTCAAAGTTCTAAAAATGCTTTCTTTATTTCTCCAATACCAAAATTGTAAGCACAAAGGGCCAATACCCTGTACAATCAACTAAATTGAATGAAAAACCTAAAACCTCCCTTACTTCCTCTATTTCCTGGAATAGCAAAAAGATGATCCCCTTCTATTAATTTGGAGGAATATACATATATATATGCACCCCCAAAACTGTTACAGTACAAAAGTAATGGTCTTGAGAATGACCGATGACAAGGATCATGAAACCACAACCATTTTTTAGAAAAGATGTTATTATTCTCTATCACCAAAAGATTCCATGCATGTCACTAAACCACTGGAGGTGCCAAAACTTTATACAACTGCAATTTCATTTCCATAACTAAATTGTGAAATTCAACTCGTTCTTCTTCTTCTTCCAAAACAAGGATCACCCTATTCAACTTGACATAGTTGGGTTTCTCCTTCTAGGCTAGTGAACACAACTGAGAGATGATGTCAAATTTCTCTTCCTCTAGCCAACTCAAATTAGGTTGTAGGATAGGAACAAGTTCATCTTCCCATTTCGTGACATCACCAGGAAGTACCATTTTGAGAAAACTCTAGAATAAAAAAAAACTAACACCTTCCCTTGCATGCAGGCTTATTTAACTTCGATGGCAGAAAGTGGTCATTTATTTGCTAAGAAAAATGTGTCAAACCATTTTTCCAACTTTCTTATTAAAGAGTTGTCCTTTTAGAGGATTTTTAAAGATTATGTTAATATTTTTGTTGATGTCTCAAGATATTTGGGAAAACATTCCTTAAAGGCATTGTATAATTCATTAAATGTATTGATAATTTGGAAATGGTATATCTCATTGAGGTCGCCTTGTCACTACAAGCTAGAACTTTGTAACCATGGGCCAGAAGTTCTAGAGTTTTAGGAACTATAGATATCCCAACTACATAAAGTATCACTTCAAAGGTTTTAAGAAGGTTGGGTGATTTTGAAATTTCAAAACCTAGCAACTTGGTTAGGAAACTTGATAGGACCATGATAGTTAAAAGATTTGTTAAAGTCGCAACTTAGACATAAATGCACAAGTTTAAAAGTTATCATGAAAGAAGAAACTTTAAAATTAAAAGACCTAGAATAAAATTTGATGGGGTAACACTGCCAAGGTACTAATAGGTGTTGTTTTTAATCATCATTGGGAAGATTATTGTAATGGCCAACAAACACCATTATATGACATAAATCAATGGTGTTCATGGTCACACCATCATATAGAACAAGTAGTCGCAGACAAGGATGATTATGACTCATAGAAGGAACTCAGTTGCCCCAATCTTTTCTTCACAACCAACCACAAACAAGAAAGACAAGCCATAAAACATCATTTCTCCTCTACATCCTATGCAGGACATCCTCGAGGAATTAGTAGAATGATAGTTTGGAAGATAATACAATCATCATGATGCCTCGTTGCTCCTCTAAATCTTGATGTCAGGACATCCTTGAGGAACTAGTATCATGATAGTTTGGAAAGATAAGACAATCATCATGATACATCATTGCTCCTTTAAATATTGATGTTAGGACATCAATGAGGAACTAGTAGCATGATGAAAAATAAAATGACAAGTGTGACAAGATTAAAGATAGTGTTTGCCAAAGTGTTTTCCAAGTATGTTCAAATGTCAAGTGTATTGATGCCAAGATGCCAAGTTTGATGAGGCCTAGGTTTATGTTGAGTAGGCTAATGCACAACGGATGTCAAGTAATGCCAAATTCAGGAAGGACACATCTTGAATGATGTCGATGTTGAGAAGATCACTCTTCAAATGTCAATAGAATCCCTCAAAATGCCAAATGATAGTGTTGATGCTCTAGAAAGACATATCCTAAACAATAAATAAATTACATGAGTTGTTCTTCAGAAAGAAATATCTGAAGAATAACCAAGAGTTGACATGTTGACATGTTATGATAGTTTGACTAAGGTTGACTAGATGACCAAATTGACCATGTTGGTTATTTTTTCTGGCAGAACCAAACAATTCTCTAAGAAGTAGCCAACTTCTATGATGAAGAACTGCTAGGTTAGTGGCCAACACAATGAGCCTAGTATTTTATGGTCCATACTCCTTCACTTCAGGCTTTGTGAAACCTAGGAGGGTAACCCCAATTGTGTTTTCATGCAATATAATCAATTAGTAACACATTTATACATAGATTGATTCCTATTTATGGAAAATAAAATCCATTTCATTCAAAGACTTGGTGGATTTTCAAGTGAACAATTAGCTATTTGCTAGGAATTGGGGATAATTCCACATATACTATCCTTGGAAAGATTTTTAATTGAGTATTGTCTTATGTTAATTCTAGGGCCAAGAACACTATCTATTCATTCTATGCAAGATTTTTTGACAAAATGACTAGTGTCTCATCAATTGGAGCAACAAAGTCAAGTATATAAGGATCAGTAATTTACAAATTACTTACTTAAGAAAGAAGTAGACTATCGGATCAGTAATTTACAAATTACTTACTTAAGAAAGAAGTAGACTATCTTCATATTGCTTTGCATTTATGAAAACTCACTATGTAGGAAACATTTACTTCTTAGAAAGCCAAATCCATTCCTTACAAAGTTTATAACCCTATTCAAGCATTTTAATTAACTCCTTGAATTAAAACTAAAAACAAAGTAATACATTCAAATGAAATATTTGAAGACAAATGATAACACCATTGGTATTTCTCATTCATAACTTATAAGGAACATACATAATAGAGTATGTACTTCAAGACAAATATTTTTTTTGATACCAGTAATTTCTATAGAACTTATTTAAGATTGCTACATATAGGATCTCACATCCAAGACAAAGTACTAGCCGATTTCCAATATTCTATTCTAAGTGCCTTTCCTAAACTCAGCTTTCACCTAGAACCCTATTAAGACTTCAGAATTTGACCTGTTTAATAAGCCCTGAAATCCCTTTTATAGAATAAGGGAGCAACAAGCGTATGGCTTAATTACACTTCCATTTCATTTCATTTACACCAGAATTTGAGATATTCTTAGTTTGTTATATGAAATCATCTAAGGAAAATGGAAGAGTAAAAGATCACATGCCATATTCCCTGAATGAGGACACACCAGCTCCTCAAAAGGAAAATTTTGTTCCAACTGTGTTGAATCCTCATCGTTGTTGACCAAAGAAGATTCTCCAATAGCAGATCCAACACAAACTTGTATATTATCCATAAAAAACACATGTACCACCAAGGTTAACTAGTCACGCACTTCTCCTACACACCAACCCGAAAATATTCCACCTCAGCACTAGAAACAATAAATCACATGAGTGTTGAATAGGACAATCCTAAGTTAAAGGGGCATGGTTTCATAAAAAAAAATAGGGTGCAGTTACCACTCTATGTCATCAACCTCAGAGGATACTCACCCACGTTTTTCTCATGGTGGGACTGGAGAACCTATCACCACCTCCTTGTCAAAATTCCTTGATAGTACCTAGGAGAGGGGATAATAATCAACCTTTGGATCAGTGTCATCCTCACTACCTGAAGGGTTATTAGAAACCTCACATGGAGAATTACATCCCTTCAAATAAGCCTTATAATGCTCACTCTCTCTCCTTGCCTTCTTTTCATATTCCACCATCCTCTTTTCTCTAGGTTTGACTAATTCTTATGAAACTATCTACTCCCATGGACGGTAATTTTCCTTGTTACTATACTCCTTGAATTTCTTGAGTCATATTCCTCCTTTTGGTGTATTAGGATTTTCTTGCATTCCACTTTCATCCTCAAGAGCATCTTCCTCAAACTCAAATGAACTCAGCTCCATAGACTCTCAAACCATCAGGAAAACTCAATTGCCTAGGACAAGAATGTCTACACATTCCTCACAAGAATTTAATTTCCACGCACTTCTTTATTAACCCACGACCCTTATTCATTGAAAAATGAATTATGACAAAGAAGATCAACAAGCAATCTATATTAAATAGGAAGTTTGAAACATGCAAGATTTATGATTTGAAAACTCCTCACGCGAGTGAGTTGATAACTTAATAGATTAGTATTGAATCTAAGCTGATGATTTTAAAGCATTTAAAACTTCATCCATGCTAATATGTGCCTTGTTTTTAATCTCCTTAGCAACTTGCTTATAGAAAACAACCATGCCAGCTCAAGTGTTGTGATTTTTCAATCATTATGTATTGCCAACCTAATCCGTACTTTCATTAATATAGGAAAAGTACACAAGACCAAGTTTTCTTAGAGGGAAACTTCCTTTATATGCTTCATCACTTGATCATTGATCCTCCCCAAATTTTTCGGTGCAATTAGTGATGAAATTATTCATGTGATGATCTTCATTCCATTAGATCATCTTGCTTTAAAAATTTATCAATGATTCCTCACTCCTCTCACTTCTTTCCTTTTTGCTTTATGCTAAATCCTTAAGATCTTGGTATGTTGTCCATTCCATGTAGTAATCATCACTTTTGTTTGATTTACTTCATCCTCACCTAGATCCATTAGTGATGTAAACATCCCTACAATGATCTTTAACCCTTGGTCCAGTGACTTGACCTTTGATCACATTCGTCCCTCCATCGCACGTTGCTAATTCAAACTTTTCACCTAGGATCCCATCGACGAGGGGAGATGTTGTGGAGGCATCAAATTTAGACACATGCACTTGCATAAAGTAAATGGAAAATAAGACATCGATCATAGGATCATATCAAATTAGTGAAAGAAATACCTTTTAAAGGAGACCCATCACTTGTTGCTAGTTCAAAACTATAGTTCTGAAATAAATTCATGATGAGCGATATAACATACTGCCTTCGTTCATCACTAATTCTCATATATTTTGCAAGCAATTAGAAATGAGAGGATTTACAACATTTATAAGGTCTGTCATGTATTACTGATGTGGGACTTTACATTTAAAACATATCTAATATCATGTGATAAAAAGGAAATCACATCATATCACTCATCGCTAATTCAATTTTATCTTTTCATGACCATTCGCGATGAGTGATATTACAAAAGGAAAAAAGCATCACTCATCGCTATTGCAAATTTGAAGGCTCAAAAGCCATTAGCAATGAGCGATGTCAAAGGAAAGCATCATTCAATTTCTCATAACTAATTCAAGGTGTGAACCTATGAATAAATCAACAATAAGCAACATATCTATGAGGACCAATAGGACTTACGTGGAAACTTTTAGGCATGTGTATTTAAGTTGTTCTAAAAGAGGGGACTTCTCTAGGATGACATGAGAGTAATCAAGACTCTTCAAATGATGAAATACAAAGTATATAAAGGCTTAAAATATCCCTTACACAATCTTTATAAAATAAAAGACCCAGACCTAGGCTTCAAGGGAGCAGTTTCCAGATGATAGTGAAGGACAAGAGATGTTTAGAAAATGACTGGAAGTAGCAGTAAAGAGTTAATGACCAAACAAAACCCTGTGAGCATTCATAATGAATAAAACCTTAAACCCTAAAGATAACAACCCTACATACAAATGCAATAAGGGTTTAATATGGAAAAAGAAATCATTTTAGGGTTCCATCAGTGGCTCCGACTGGGGACGCATGCCTCTTTTAGGCATGATGATATCTCATAATTTTGGGTGAAGCAGACTAGGCAAAAGAAAAAAACCAAAGAAACAACATATGTACAAGATATACACATGCCAAAAGGACCTGAAAAGGGAGATCTAATCTCCACCCAACCAACATGAAAAAATACTCAGAGATGAAAATTGTAGTGTGTACCCTTTAGTTTAACTAGGCTTTACTCTCCTGATTGGTGGCACTAGTCCACAAAAACCCTGGGTAAGGTTCTGCCTCTGTCAAAAACTAGCCTCTTAAAAGAACTGATGTCATTCCATCCACATTTTCCCTTGTTGTACCACTAAAGTAAGAATAATTTCAATCCTTCCAAAACAAATGTTAGGCCTTTTCTGAACAAGTGAGAGTTTTCCTAATCATAATTATTATTATCAACAACCCTTTCAACCTTTCTGAGCATAACATTAGGAGTGTAATCCTTGTCATTTCGTGTTGTATAATCAGGAATAAATTGAATAATTTTATTATTATATGACACATATGTGTTATTTCTATAACATAAAACATGTTCATATAAAAATAACATTCATTTTTATTTATCTCATTGTCATGTTTCATCAAAACACCTTTTAGCTAAATTGAAAATTGAAAGTATTCATACTCCTCTAAGTAGTTCGCATCATGATATGTGACCCTATCTACAACATCTATATTAAATTTAAAACATTCATAAGCAATTCCTTCAAGGATCTCATCAATGTGTTGCTTTGTTTTCTTAAGGCCAAACTCTAACTATGTTTTAGATGCATCATCAGAATCCTCAAGCAAAGAGTGGATTATCTCTACACCAATAAGGATAATTATTTCTCATCTCTGATGAAGATGGAGGCTCATCAAACAATGTGTTTTCTATTACATTCATTCTTGACATAAGAGCCTCAACTTTCTCAACATGGAGGTCTAATTCCTTCAAGTCATTATTGCATTCAAAATCACTGTAATCACTAGAAGAACAGATAGATGCATTTTCAAATGTACTCACATCATTATTAGCACATTTCTCATTTGAAACAAATGATTCCATCTCTACTTTATGATAATAATCACAATCAATAGAAAAAATTTCATACCCTATGCCATCATCATCACTACATCAAGAGGACTCATCAATATTGTAATTATGTTCAAAATTATTAGAATAAATGCTTAGTCTCACCTATTCCATAGGAACATAGGTAATGGATTCTTCAACAAAACTTGAACCACACCTTTCATTTGCTTCATATAAATTTTCATCCTTTGCTCTATTCTCTTCCTCTTTTTGTGATATCTCACTACATGACTCATATAAAGTAGCCAAATCATTATCATTGAAAGTTGAAAACATGATGGTTTCTTGATGATGTGATTAGGGCTTGATGATGTGATGGTTTATTGAAACAATAGGGGTGTAAATGTTGTGACATTCATTTTTAACTTTTGACTTACACCCTTTATCAATATTTGGTGTCCTATGACAATAAACACTTGTATTCAAATGAACCTTATGCATTCCATAATTTAGGTTGTTTTCAATGCTCATGGATATCTCATATGCTTGATGCAAGGTTTTGGGATACTTATCTCTTAGTAAATAACTCATCTTATTATCAAAATCTCCCAAATAAACAACCCAACACACTGCATCACTTAGTTCCAAAACATCAGGAATGTCCCTTAATGTTTTAGAAAATATCCAATTAAATGTTGGGACTATCTCATCCTCCTCTTTCTCCATGTTCATAAATTTATTAAGAAAATCACTAGTACTTTTTTTTTCACCAAACAGCTCCATGAACACTACTTTGAACTCATTTCAAGAGAAGATAGAGCATACTAGTAAATCAAAGAACCAATCTCTTGCATCTCCTTTTAAAGTCTAAAGAAACAACCTTATGATCACATCCTTGTGATCTATCTCATAGTCATCAATTAGATTATTGAACTCTTGTAGATGCTTACTTGTTGATTCAAACTTTGTACCACTGAACTTTGCTAGCTAATTTTTTATTTCAGATGAAATAACATTTGGGTAACCACAAATGCCATCAAAATTTATGGCAATGTACATTTTAATGTTGAAAATTCTTTTATCACATGGCATGGGCTGATTATAAACCATGGTTGCATCAGGAACCATACAAGGATACATATATTGATGCACCTTTTCTTACAATTCTACAAGCATTTTCATACCATGCAATTACACAAGGCAATTCAAACTTCTTTTACAACATAATCATAAGAATTCATAATATAAATTTCTACCTCAACTTGCTTAAGATTCTCTAAATGTGTTTCTTTAAAAAATTGCATACATCACTTCAAAATAGATACTACAATCTAGTAATACAAAATTATGCAAGTCTATCACTATTACTCCCTTCCTTAGTGCTTATTCTCACTCAATAGGGAATTGTATTTTTTAGATCTTACAAACATGGCTTTCATATATGGATTTACTCTTTTTAAAACCAAAAACCAAAGAATACATGGATATCAACAATTGCTACAAGTTCTTCTTCCTAACTGGAAATGTGTACAAATCTGAAACGTTCTTCACATCTTCATCAGGTTTGTTGATAGATTTTCCACCTCTTTCTATAGAGGATTGAACTTCAAACAATATGAAGCTCCTTCAAAGATTAATATCCTTTTGAGCTTTCTTCCATAGCAGAGTCACACACATATCTTTTGAAACTTGTTCAACAAAACATTTCCAGATCTAAAAAATTCCTCAATATCTAAACCAGATGTTCAGATTCACCAATTTCTTAACTCTGATAGTCTACAACTATAGATTCATAGTGTTCCTAATAGAGTTTCCATTTTTGTTGGTTCTTTTTCTAGAAAAACCGAACAATTCTCTAAGAAGTAGCCAACTCCTATGATGAAGAACTACTAGGTTAGTAGCCAACACAACGAGCATAGGATTTTATGGTTTGTACTCCTTCACTTCAGGCTCTGTGAAACCTAGGAGGGTGATCCCAACTATTTTTTCATGTAATATGATCAATTAGTGACACATGTATACATAGATTGATTCCTATTTATGGCAAATAAAAACAATTTCATTGAAGACTTGGCAGATTTTCATGTGAATGATTAGATATTTGCTAGGAATTGGGGATAATTCCACATATATTATCCTTGGAAAGATTTTTAATTGAGTATTGTCTTATCTTCAGTCTAGGGCTAGGAACACTATATGTTCATTCTATACAATATTTTCTAAAAAAATGACCAGTGTCTCACCAGTTGGAGCAACAGAGTCAAGTATAAAAGGATTAGTAATTTACAAATTACTTACTTAAGAAAGAAGTGGACTATCTTCATATTCCTTTGCATTTTTGAAAACTCACTGTGCAGGAAACATTGAATTCTTAGAAATCCTAATCCATTCCTTCCAAAGTTTATAACCCTATTCAAGCATTTTAATTAACTCCTTGAATTAAAGCTAAAAATAGAGTAATACATTCAAATGAAATATTTTAAGACAAATGATAACACCATTGGTATTTCTCATTCATAACTTATAAAGAACATACATAGGAGAGTATCTACTTCAAGACTAATATTTGTTTTGATACCAGTAATTTCTTTATAACTTATTTAAGATTGTTACATATAAGATCCCACATCCAAGAAAAAATACTGGTCAATTTCTAGTATTATATTTTAAGTGCCTTTCCTAAACTCAGCTTTCACCTAGAACCCTATTAACACTTCAGAATCTTACCTATGTAATAAGCCCTGAAATCCATTTTATATAATAAGGGAGCAACAAGCATCAGGATTAATCACACTTACATTAAATGTCATTTCCACTAGAATTCTAGATATTCTTAGTTTGTTACATGCAATCATCTAAGGAAAATAGAAGAGTAAAATACCACATGCCATATTCCCTAAATGAAGACACGCCAACTCCTTAAAAGGAAAAGTTGGTTGCTACTATGTTGAATCCTCATCCTTGTTGACCAAAGAAGATTCTCTAATAGAAGCTCCAACACAAACTTGTATATTGTCCAGAAACAACACATGCACCGCCAATGTTAACTAGTCTAGCACTTCTACATACCAGCTCGAAAACATTCCACCTCAGCACTAGAAACAATAAATCACATGAGTGCTGAATAGGAAAATCCTAACTAAAAGGGCATGGTTTTATCATATAAAAAATACGGCGTAGTTACCACTCTTAGTCATCAAACTTAGAGTATACTCACCCACACTTTTCTCATGGTGGGATTGGAGAAACTATCACCACCTCCTTGTCAAAATTCCTTCATAGTACTAGGGGGAGGGGATAATAATCACCCTCTTGATTTGTGTCACCCTCACTATCTAAAGGGTTATTAGAAACCTCACATGGAGAATTACATCCCTTTGGATAAGCCTTATAGTTCTCACTATCTCTCCTTTCGTTCTTTTCATATTCCACCATCCTCTTTTCTTTATGTTTGACTAGTTCTTTTAAAGCTATCTACTCCCATGGACGATAATTTTCCTTTTTACTATACTCCTTTAATTTACCGAGTCCTATTCCTCCTTTTGCCATATCATGAGATCATTGTGTTCCACTTTCACCCTCAAGAGCATCTTCCTCAAACTCAAATAAACTCAGCTCCTTAGACTCTCGAACCATCATGGAAAACCTACTTGCCTAGGACAAGAATGTCTACACATTCCTCAGGAGAATTCAATTACCACACACTTATTTATTAACCCACAACCCTTATTCATTGTAAAATGAATTATGACAAAGAAGATCAACAAGAAATCTATATTAAATAGGTAATTTGAAACATGTAGAATTTATGATTCGAAAGCTCCTCATTTGAGCAATTTGATAACTTAATAGCTTGGTATTGAATCTAAGCCATTGATTTTAAAGCATTTAAAACTTCATCCATGTTGATATGAGCCTTGTTTTTATGTCCTTAGCAACTTGCTTATAGAAAACAATAATGCCATCTCAAGTGTTGTGATCCATCAATCAGTATGTATCGCCAACCTACTCTGTGCTTTCATTAATATCGGAGTACACAAGACCAATTTTCCTTAGAGGGAAACTTCCTTTATACACTTCATCTCTTCATCGCTTCATCGTTGATCCTCCCTAAAATTTAGGGTGCATTTAGCAATGAAATTATTCATGCGATGATCTTCAGTCCATTAGATCATCCTACTTTAAAACTTTACCAATGATTCCTCAATCCTCTTGTTGCTTTCCTTTTTTCTTTAGGCTAAATCCTGAGGATCATTCCTTGTTCATTCCATGTAGTAATCATCACTTGCCACTGATTTACTTCATCCTCATCTAGCTCCATCAGCGATGTAAACATCCCTGCGATGATCTTTAGACCCTAGTCCAACGGCCTAACCTTTGGTCACATCTATCCCTCCATCACGCATCGCCAATTCAAAATTTGCACCTAGGATCCTATTGGCAAGGGGAGATGTTCTAGAGGCATCAGATTTAGACATGTGCACTTGCATAAAGTAAATGGCACAAAAGACATCACTCATAGGATCATATCAAATTAGCAAAAGAAATACCTTTTAGAGGACACCCATTGCTTGTCGCTAATTCAAAACTCCAGTTCTAAAATGAATTTGCGATGAGAAATATAGCATAAGGCCTTCATTCATCACTAATTCTCCTCATATATTTTGCAAGCAATTACCGATGAGAGGATTTACAACATTAATAAGGTCCATCATGTATCGCTAATGTGGGAATTTACATTTAAAACATATCTGCAATCACATAATAAAAAGGAAATCACATCGTATCGCTCATCTCTAATTCAAGTTTATCTTTTCATGAGCATCCATGATCGGTGATATAGCTTAGGGCCAAAAGCATCACTCATCGCTATTACAAATTTGAAGGCTCAAAATCCATTAGTGATGAGTGATGTCAAAGGAAAACATCATTCCATCGCTTGTCACTAATTCAAGGTGTGAGCCTATGAATGAATCAGTGATAAGCGATACAACTATGAGGGCCATTGCGACTTAAGTGGAAACTTTTAAGCATGTGCATTCAAGTTGTTCTAAAAGAGTCTGCACTTCTCTAGGATGACATGAGAGTAGTAGGCTCAAGAATCTTCAAATGATGAAATATGAAGGATATAAAGGCTTAAAAGATCCCTTACCCAATCTTTATAAAATAAAAGAGTCAGACCTAGGCTTCAAGGGAGCAGTTACCAGATGACAATGAATGACATCAGATGTTTAGAAAATGACTGGAAATGGTAGTAAAGAGTTAATGATGAAACAAAACCCTGTGAGTATTCATAACAAATAAAACCTTAAACACTCATATAACAACCCTACATCCAAATGCAATAAGGGTTTAAGATGGAACAATAAATAATTTGAGGGTTCCATCAGACCACATGCCAGTGTTGACATGCCAATTTAGTTGAAATTCCAATTAAATGATTGCCAAAGTTTGTTTAAGAGTTTTCTAATTTAGGAAATTTGCAAGAAAAGGTCAATTGACTCAATAGATCCTAAGGGACCAAACCTAGGGGGCCTTAGAGGCACATCAATGATGGCCTTGCCTATGTCATACACTTAGAGACCACATAGTTTGACAAAGATAGGACATGACTATCCATTTATTGAGGACTAACTGATATTTTTTGAATTGACTCAATGAACCCTAAGGGACTAGACCTAAGGGGGCCTTGGGGGCTCATTAATGATGGCCTTGCCTATGTAGCAAATGCGTAGAGATCTTATAGTTTGACTGTTCTAACTATGACCTAACTTTGACTGATTGGGACTCTATTTTTGTGATTTTTGAAAGTTATTTGGATGTTTTTGTGTTTTTCAAAGTTTTGTTTTATTTTTTTTAAGAAATTTTATGATTTTTTATGGATTCTTTCAGGAAATTTTACAATTTTTATAGATTTTTTTAGGATATTTTACATTTTTTATCAATTTTTTTAGGACATTTTACAATTTACTTGACTATGTGCAAGACCCACTATAGTTAGGTGATAAGGGTGTTTCCACCAGTAAGGTCTAGGAATAGCCAAGTTGAATGAGATGGAAAAGGATGTGCTCAACATGAAAGGTGGAGGATATGCTAGACATGATGTCAACCGTTGTCAACCATGGAAAGGAATATTAGGACTTTATGACAAATTTAATGAGGGTGTCAGAAGATCAAGAATTTATTATGAAAAAGGTAGATGGAGTGATAGTAAATGACAAAGAAAAGATGGCCTATGCATGGCACCTATTTTCTAGGTTTTCACCTTGGTACTTATCCAGAGCACCACCGAAGTGGTTTTCACTATTGGATGGATTATTTTTCCTTACTAGTTTTGATATTTTCTATTCTTTTTTTGTCACCAAGATGCTTGCTTGCTAGTTTTTCATTAAGGTGATGATATTTTTGTATTTTTCAATTTTTTAATATTTTTATAGTTTTTAGCCAAGCTCTCTGATGCTGTGTAGAACTTGCGTAGATTTAAACTATTGATAGGTTCTATCAAATTTTCCCCATCTGGAGTAGCTAACTGGTAAGCACTAGAACTTAATGTGACAATGATGATGTAAGGACCCATCCAATTAGGCTCGAGCTTGCTAGGCTTCTCATGGTTAGCTTGATTCTTAGGATTTTACATCAAGACCAAGTTGCCAATGTCAAACTTTCAGACTATAACTATTTTGTTGTAACTTCAACAAAGGTGATTATGATATAACTGTAAGTGAGTTAAGGAATTTTGTCTATGTTCTTCCAACAATTCTAGCCCATGCAATTGACACTGTCAGTATTCTTCGTCATCAATCAATCCCTTCATGGAGACCCTTCAGGAGGGGATTTCGACTCAATGGATAGGATAGCTTCAGATCTAAAGACCAAAGTGAATGGGGTGGTGCTAGTAGGTGTGCAAATGCTAGTGCAGCAATCCCATAGAGTGGGATTAAGTTGTAGATTCCAATCAAAGCCAAAATCATTAATAGTCTTCTTAAGAATCTTGATGATTGTCTTGTTAGATTCCTTGGCTTGACCATTACCTTGTGGGTAATAGGGTGTGGAGAAATGATGTTGAATATGGAAGCATTGACAAAGCTCACAGACATCCTAATTTTTGAATGGATGACCATTGTTTGTGATGGTGGATTAGGGAACACCATATCGATAGATGATGTAATTAAGGATGAATTTGAAAATTTTCTTACTGGTTATGTAGGTGAGGGGAATGGCTTCTATCCACTTGGTGAAATATTCAATGGCAGTGATAATGAACTTGTGGCCATTGGATGAAGTTGCATGGATTTTACCCATGAGGTTGAGTTCCCATTGTGTGAAAGGCCAAGGAGAAGTGGTTGGTCAAATTTCTTGTGTGAGCACATGAATGAGATCATTGTGCACCTGACATTGACAACCTGTTCTCATGAACGGAAGGGCATCATTTTCCATGGTTGGCCAGTAGTACCCAAGTCTCATAAATTTCTTGGCTAAGGTTGGACCACTCGAATGAGATCCAAATATACCCTCATGCACCTCATGTAAGGTTGTCTGTGCTTCATTTGTTTTGATACATCAAAGAAGGGTATTGTCAAAGCTATGTCTATATAGGGTGTCACTGATGATGGTATAACATGGGGCTTTGCGAATAAAGGACTTGTGTTGGTTACTAGAAAGGTTTGGTGAGAGATTCTAGGAATAGATGTAATCATATATGTCCTAGCACCAAGGGGAATTAGGACCAAAAAGCTCGCAAACCATTTCTAACTCAGGAATATTAGAAGCGGGAACCAACAGTTGTTCCACTGAGAACTCAAATTGCAGCACATTACTAGGAATATATAAAAGAGGTCCAATTGTGGCCATAGCATTTGTTGCTTTATTTTGTGCTCTAGGAACCTTCTCAAAAGTAATCATAGGGATATATGATAGGAAACTATGCACCATGCGTTTATAAGGCATCAAATTCTCATCCTTGGTGTTGTACTCATCATTGACTTGGTTGATAACTAACTAAGAATCTCCAAATACTAGGAGTGTTATGATTTTCCAATTAATGGCCATTCGAAGTCCTCTTATGAGTGCTTCATATTCAACATTATTCGTTCATGGGAAGGCAATCTAGAATGACTTAGGAATAGAATCTCCTTGTGGTGCGATGAATAATATGCCTGCTCCTAAGCCATGACCTATATGGGAACCATAAAATAAATTTTCCAAGGTAATTTAGGGCCTACATGAAAGATGGATCCATTTGGGAAGTTAGCTACCAAAGGGTGATCCTTTTATTGCTTTGTGTTCCACATACTGTATGTCATATTCACTAAGTATCATGACCCATTTTACCAACCGTCTTGTTAACATTGCCCAACTAGGGAGATACTTCAATGGATCTATCTTATCCACTAATTATGTTTTATGGTTCAATATGTAATGTCTCAATTTATGAGTGGAAAAGACAACTGCGAGACATGCACATTCAATTGGAGAGTAGTTGAGTTCATACCCAACCAAGGTGTGAATAATGTAATATATGGCTCTTTCTTTCTCATCATGGTCATTCTGTACGAGTAATGACCCCAGTGCAAAAGTGGTTACCGAAATGTACAATATTAGAGGTTTTCCATCATTGGGCGACATTAGGACTAGTGGTGTCAGAACATAGTCTTTGATTTGTTGAAAAGCCACTTGACACTTATCGGTCCACACAAAGGGGATGCCCTTGCCTAGCAGATATTGGAAAGGTTGACATTTGTCAGCTCACTGTGCAATGAAATTTTGGATGGACTGTAATCTTCCCTATAATGTTTTGATCTCACTGATTCATTTCAATGGAGGCATGTCCAAGATTTCTTTTACTTTAGCTAGGTCAACTTTGATGCCCTGGTGAGAAACTATGTACCCCAAGACTTTACCTGAAGTCACACCAAAAACATAATTCTTAGGGTTGAGATAGACCTTATACTCTTCCATCCTTTTAAAGATTTTTTCTAGCACTTTTAGGTGATTGTGATGTGTTAAGGAATTTTCCAAGAGATCATCAATGTAGTCTTCCATCAGTGTGTGCATGATATCATGAAATATTGTAGTCATAGCCCATTGATACATAACACTTGTATTCTTTAGGCCAAAAGGCATAACATTCCAATAGTATGTAGCCTAGAGATAAGTGAATGTTGTTTTGTGTTGATCTTCTAGGGAGATGCAAATCTAATTGTATCCCGAAAAACCATCCATGAGGGACAACATCACATATCCTATTGTGAGATCCACTATGATGTCTATGTTTGGAAGTGGAAAATCATATTTTGGACATGCCTTGTTTAAATCCCAAAATTTTGTGCAAATACGTATTTGACAAGTTGATTTGGTGACAAGTATGAGGTTTGATATCCAATCAACATAATCTATCAATCTTATGAACCCTACATCTAGTAACTTTTTAAGTTTGACTTTAACTAGCAAGGCAATCCATGGATGCATCTTTCATAGCTTTTTTTTACTGGTTTCACATCTAGAAGTGAGGGTATATGATGCAAAAGTAATGTTGGATCTAATCCTGTCATATCGGCATAGGACCATGTGAAGTTGATCTTGCATTCTAAGAAGAACTCTTGAAACTCACGCATTTCCTCTTCTATCAACAAGGCTACAAAGAGAATTTTTTTGGTATTTTCAGGTGTGGCTATATTGACTTCTATGGTATCTTCAATGAGCATGGCTGATTTATCTTGGGTAATGGGAAGAAATTCCAATCCTCCATCCTTGGGCACCCTAGAGAGGTTTTCATCCTCAGATATGTCCTTTATTTTTACTTTTGTGTCGTCAAAAGGCGCCTTGCGGTTTTCACCTAAAGACATGTCTTTTCTTGTTTTATTTTTATTACTTTTTCACATCAGGTTCACTAATGTAACTAAGGTAAAAATATAGGTTATCATGAAATAAAATGAGCAAAAAAATTCCTAGCTAAACAATGAAGCACAAAGGAGGAAAATAGCATTAAAAAATGAACAATTTCACTGAATAGCCTTCATGCCCTCCATGATTATCCTTCATTACCCTTTTCCACTTGTTGTAAAATGATATTTTCCCTCAGATTTTAAGGAGCAACAAAGACCTATGACAAAGACTCAAGCAAATATTGAAGGATTTGACTCAAAATTGCAAGTATACTCAGAAATTACAAGCATGAAGTATGAATGTGCAAGCATGAGATATGAATGTGCAAGCATGAAGTATGAATGAACAAGCATGAGATGTGAATTTGCTAGCATGAGACATATGTCAAATAAGGTTGAAATTTCTTTTTTATAAAAGAGTCAATTTTGGATAAATGACAAGGATTGAAAGTTGAGAAATACGCTTAGATGAAAGGCTAAGATTGAATGTAACAATCAACAATTAGGGTTAGGGAAAAGTTTGAAATGAAGGGATGATATTTGATTTTAGGAAAATCAAATCAGAGGTCAAGAATACATGTGAAAAGAATATATTGGGCACAAAAAATGAAGTTGTTGGAGAATCAAATGAGAATTTAAAATTATTTGATTCAAGAGGTGATGTTGACCTTTTGAATTAAAAATTAATTTAATTCAAGAGTGTTGGGGTCATGTGATAGTAAATAATTATTTCAAATTTTTTAATTGGTGGGAAAATAGAAAGTGGAGAATTTAAATAAATGATTGCATTTAAAATTAGAAGAGAAATCAATAAGATAATTAAATAATTAATGATAATTATTTAAGTATGGAGAAAATGGACAAGGTGGACGATAATTAAATAAATCATAGGCGTTAATTTAATTATAATAAGTCATAAGGAATTAGTGATGTATTTAAGTAAATAAATAAATTTTATTTACTTAAATAATAGGGAGGAAATAGTAGACAAATAATAATTAAATAAATTTAGGAATTTATTTAATTATAGAGAGACATAAGAAGTTAGAGACATATTTAAATAAAATAAATGTCATTTATTTCTTTAAATAGTTAGAAGAATAAAATAGATGAATTGATTAAATAATTGAGAATTATTGAATTAATAGTTGAATTTGGACTATAGGACATAATTTAAATATTTTAATTATGTTGAGAAGAAATCTTGAGAAAAATAAAGTTTGCAGGCCTAGGTCAATTTTATGTGTCTACACTATGGATACTAATGAAAAAATTCCTATTGATACAATGATTGGAGTGATTGAACTTGAGCTTCATAAACAACAAACCATTCAAATTACTTTCTCTTCAAAAGAAACAATTGAACATGCACCTGATGGTCCTCTTTATATAGCCAGCAGAATCAATAACAGTCCCACTCCTAGGATTTTAATTGATCTTTTTTGTGGAGAGAATGTGATCATAGAAGAAATCTTATATGTGCATGAACTTACTCAAGATAGATATGATAAACCGAAAGCATGTATTAAAATGCATGATGGTTTTGCTCGTGCTATGATGGGCTCAATCACACTCCCATTACAAGTAGGATCAAAGAAATCAAATGTATCATTCTCTATCATATCTAATTCAAAACAATTTCATGTGAAGTTAGTCTACAAATGGCTTCTCTCCTTGAATGAGGTCCCATCCATTGTCCATAAGTGTTAAAGTTACTAGTCAGCAATTAAAAATTCATAGTAAACCATAGTGGCTTTAGACCCCCATCTTCCCAAAGAAATTTCTCCTTAGATTATTTTTGGCATGAGCCCATGGAACCTATAAGACCCTGTGAAGACATCCTTTTCCTATCCTACCAAAAGTTCAAAGCGAAATTCATAGCCAAACTATCCCTTGAAAACTTGCCTCCACCCATGATAAAACCTCCACCCATGCTTGAACCTCCACCATCTAAATAAAACATTGATGAGTGTAAAGCTCTTCCAACAAACCAAGACCGATCCATGAATAATCCCTTACTTGTTTCCTACAAGAGACCTAAGGAAAACCAAAAATGTCCTAATCTACCTCCTAAGCAAATTTATAAAGCAAAAGAGAAAGTGGTTGAACAACCTTCCATGGTTTCTTTCATTCATCCCTCACAAGAAGAAGAGGAACCTATGGTTGACAAACCTACTCCTACACAAATGTAACTAGAAAACTGTAATAAAAGAAACTGCAATGCTAGAGAGTGTAGGCACAGATGTGTTATTTCTTGAAAATTAAGTGATGAGAACAACATTGAAAATCAAAGAAGCAACAAACGATGAACCTCCTCTCTTACTAGAACAAATAGAAGTTACGTCTCAAACAAAAAAAGGACAAGAACCTTTTATGGATATTATCATTCATCCTGCTATTGTATTTAACTTGGATGATGATGAGGAAACAACTAAAATCGATGAGGAATTACATCATCAACTGAATTTATTATTTTCCTCTTTCCTCAGCTTAAACGATAACAACCATGGCGATCCTCCTAAACTGAGCGATTCACCATGTGTTGAACCTAGTGATTCTCCTACTACAACACTTGATGTTGTCCCTCCCGCTAGTGATCTACATTCTACATATATTGAACAAGACTGGGATGTGGATGACCTACTGGATGGCTGAATCGTATGTGCTTTACTAGTCTTTTATCTTTATCTTTATCTTTATCTTTATCTTTTTTCTTTCCTTTTTTGCTTTCTTTTCACTTTTTCTTTCATGTGTGTAATCTGATCGCTCGTGATGTTCTATCTGATGTTTCCTTCTCTATGTGCATTCCTCTATTTGTACCTTCATTCTTCTATATGTCATATACTTTTTCCTTTTTTGATCTTTTATCTTTTCCTTGCTTTATTTATCCTCATTTATGTCTTAATTGGTCCTATTTTGCACTCACAATCCCTATGAATTACATCTTTTTCTAGATAAGCTTGACATTCTCCAATACATAAATGATAATTTAATGTTTTTATCTATGTGTCCCTACATTTTGGGTCGGTATTAAAATGCCACCTAAGGTTTCTTTGTCCCCAAAAGCTCTCCAGACCCTGATTTTGAGGCATCTTAGGGTAAGTGCACCAAGATGGTTCCCAAAAATGGGCCTTAAGTGGCCACTTTTTTTTTTTCTAAAATCAGGAAATACTGACCTTGGATGTGAAATTAAGGATACTTACACTCAAAATTTTGAGATGGAACAAAAAGATGGATTCAATTGCTTAGATTCTACTTTCTAAACTACTAATTTATTTTGAAAATGGTTGAGATTAAAGGGTTCAAACTAGGGATGTACACAAATTGGTGTTGTTTTTGTTAGAAAAACATAACATAACAACTCTTGTACAACCCTCGTATGGTGAACATTTTTATAGTATTTTTAAAATCACTATGGTCAAAAGTTAGCTAATGGTATGTAGTTGATGCATGATTTTCTAATAATTTTGTAATGAATATTTTATTTTTTACTAATTTTTGAAGTGGAAACTTCCAGAAAAATAGAATTTTGATCGTGTTGCCCCTAGAAATTTTGGAAACTAATTGAAATTAAAAAAAATAAAAATTGGAGAATGGAGTCTAGTTTCTAAAAATGTAATTTATTTGAAATTTAGATGAACAGTTAATAAATAACAAAAAAAACACCAAACACTACCTTTTGTCAAAAAAGAGATATACAAACAAAAGCAATTATGGATGAATGGATTAACATTGTCATAAAGCGAAAAAAATTACATCATTGGATAGCTAAGAGAGAACCTAACATTACCCAAATGTTTGATTTGTTTGATATTGAACCACGTGCAATCCTCGCGATGAGCACGAACCCGATTATGTGAAATATTGTAGAAATTGCAAAAACATGTCTCTGGTTGTTGGGAATTCCCTCCAAGCCTTTTGGTTGGTATTCCAAGGAAAATACCAATCCCAAGACTTGGGGATTGAAAAAGCAAGATATAACACGAGTATGTTATAGCGCACTCGTGGTATATGTCAGTTTTGACATTTTTTTCATTTGTGGGGAGCATGTCTAGCAAGACATAATGTGAGTGCAGTATAACACACTTGTGTTATGTTTTGCTTCAAATGCATATTGAATGTATGTTTATATATTTGTACATTTGTATGCATATTTACGCTTATATGTCATTTATGTATGTATTTATGTATGCTTGTATGTATCAATGCATGTATATTGTATGTATGCCTACTTGTATGTAAGATTGTATATACATGTATGCTTGTATGTACATATGTATTATGGTTGTATGTATGTATGTATGTCTCTAGAGGGAGGAAAAAATTTAAGAGAGAGAAAGAGAGAGATCTAGAGTTGTCTAGGTAGGGTGGAAGAGGGAGGGGGAGGAGGAGGGGGAGAGAGGGAGAGAATGTGTGTAGTTTGGAGAGAGGGAGAGGGGGTGGAAGTAAGAGTTGAAGAAAGAAGGTGTTGGAGTGACAGGGACTTAGATAGGTAGGGTAGGAGGGATAAAGGGAGTTGAGAGAGAGAGGGGGGAGAGAGAATTGAGAGAGAGG